>JAJIBD010006849.1:0-113755 GCA_021461705.1 Cryptotis parvus | reverse complement strand
AATTAACCTCAACACATAAAGAAAGGGCTCCTGTCTGCTTACAGGGTGACAAAGAAGCCCCTTGAACAATTTGAAACTTCCAGGATTAGGTGATTGACCCCAAAATACTATATTGCCACTGGATTCTGATGGCAAATAATGTTTTCTATGAAACGCTGGGCAGTTATAATAGTTTACTTAAAATCCTCAGTGTCCTTAAAATTCTGGCCTGACCCCTTAACTCCCATCTGTAAGTCCCACTGTAGACCTCGCTGGGTCCAGTGCAGGTTGCTCTGTGGCTCTGGCTTTAACATGGAAGAGTCTGGGGGTTCAAAAGATATCCTGATTAAAAATAAAATGTAGGGGCTGGAGCGATAGCCCAGCGGGTAGGGCGTTGCCTTGCACGCAGCCAGCCCATGCCGGCCCGGGTTCGATCCCCGGCATCCCATATGGTCCCCTGAGCAACGCCAGGAGTAATTCCTGAGTGCAGAGCCAGGAGTAACCCCTGAGCATCGCCGGGTGTGACCCAAAAAGCAAAAAAATAAAATAAAATAAAATAAAATACAGGGGCCGGAGTGATAGCCCAGCGGGTAGGGTGTTTGCCTTGCGTGGCCAGCCTGTGCCAGCCTGGGTTCTATCCTCGGCATCCCATATGGTCCCCCGAAGCACTGCCAGGAGTAATTCCTGAGTGCAGAGCCAGGAGAAACCCCTGAGCATTGCCAGGTGTGACCCAAAAAAAAAAGCAAAAAATAAATAAATAAAATACATAGCTGAGGGGGATGGAGCAAAGAGGGCAGTGGGTAGGCGCTTGCCTTGCACATGGCCTATGTGGGTTCAGTCCTGAGCATCCAATATGGTCCTCCAGGACAGCCGGGAGTGATGATTTCTGAGTGCAGAGCCAGGAGTCACCCCTGAGCATTGCTAGGTGTGGTCCAAAAACAAAGACAAAAATAAAACAAGGTATAATTGAAGGGCTGAGAAGATAATACGGTGGGTAGGGTGCTTGATTTGTATGCAGCAGACTTAGGTAACTGTCTCCTGAGCCCTGCCAATAGTGACCCCTGAGCACAGAGCCAGAAGCCCTAAGCACAGCTGGGTGTGCTCAGACCTCCCTCCTCCCCCACACCAAAAAAAAAAAAAGGTGTGATTTATGGGAGAATGTCTTATGACATAGGTTCTAACTAGACCTGTGAAAATATGCCTCTTATCTCCAGAACCTAGAAGGACTGTGTGGGGCTAAGTAAACCAAAACAGACTGACCTTTAGTTTGAGAAATATGACAAGATGCATCCTGGGAGATGCCACGTTGTTCTAATTTGGTTTCTGTGTGCTAATAAGGACACCAGACCCCTGTCTGGGCAAGGCTGGTCAGCAGAGAGGAAATGAATGGATAGAAAAGAAAATAGTTCAGTCCCGAACTATCTATGTTCTAGTGTTTGTTCAAGAAAAAATCTGGCGAAGTTTATTAGAAGTAGGTAATCTATTACTGTACGTATTAGTGAATTAGCAGTGAAGGGAGAGAGAGAGATGGGTTAGTAACATGCCTTTTTATGGAGGGCAGAACATAGGGTTTAACCCAGGTCCCTGTTCACTGCCTGGAGTGATCTCTGAGGCTCTGGGCACCCAGAAAACTCCCTCCTCTTCTGGAGTCACCTCCTACTTCCAAGTTTCCTTTTCCCTCTTTTTAGGGGGTGCAGTGGGAGTATTTGAGCCACACCTGCTGTGCTTAGGGCTTACTCCTGGCACCGTGCTTAGGAATTATGCCTCACAGCCATTAATTATAATAGCTAAGACTGGGGAAGTTTTGATGAAGCAGATAAGAGTATTCATTTCTTTTTTTTTAATTTCTTAATATTGCTATGGGATCAACCTACTCTGAAAATCACCAACCTTCAGAACTTATCTCTGTTGTAATTCCTGAGTGCAGAGCCAGGAGTAACCCCTGAGCATTGCCAGGTGTGACCCCCAAAAAAAGCAAAAAGAAACTGAAGTAAATGGGCGGAGCGATAGCACAGCGGGTAGGCTGTTTGCCTTGCATGCAGCTGGCCTGGGTTCGATTCCCGGCATCCCATATGGTCCCCCAAGCACCACTGTATCACTGTATCACTGTCACTGTCTTCCCGTTCATCATCGATTGGCTCGAGCGGGCACCAGTAACATCTCCATATATCCTGTCTCATGCTAGTAGAGCCCAAGGGCACCTGCTTGCTCAGGAACATAAAGAGCCTCAAACCATTCCATCAGGTCATGGGAATGAGGTCTAAAATTGTTACTGGTATTTACTGGTCATATCAAATACGACACGGGTAGCTTGCCAGGCTCTGCCATGAGGGTGGTATACTCTTGTAGTAATCTCTAAATCCAGCATTTATTGATGAACCATGCCGCTTATGCTGCGCGAGCCGGGCTGTGATAGGCTGGTCTGCTAGGTGGAGTTCTGAAGAGAGGGAAGTCGGATGTGGAAAATGGAGGCCCTCATGGAGTAGAGGGTCTTCTGGCTTGTTGCAAGGCTCTGCTGGGGTAGCGGGCCAGGGCTAGAACCTGCCATCCCTCCTGGGTGCCTCGTGAGCGTCTGGACACAGGGAGAGCCAGTAGCAGCTCTGCCCCATGTCTGTGAGTCTCAAGCACCACCAGGAGTAATTCCTGCCCCAAGCACCACCAGGAGTAATTCCTGAGAGAAGAGCCAGGAGTAACCCCTGAGCATTGCCGGGTGTGACCCAAAAAAGAAAAAAAAAGTCCAACCCAGTAGTCCCATCTCTACCTCCTGAGATTAAAGAGCGTAAATCCGCGGTGTGGGACCAGGGAATACCTTCACACACTTTAAAAGCTATTCTTGTGAGGACCACTCTCTATTTGAGGGAGGGGCCACATACTACATACCCAGAGGTGCTCAGGGCTTTCTCTTGGCTCTGCCCTCAGGGATCACTCCTGGCGAGGGTCACTCCCACTGGGGATCAAATCCAGGTCAACAGCAAGCAAGGCAAGTGGCTTGCTGGCTGTCCTATGCTGTACTATCTCCAGGCCCACGAGGCTTTCAAGAAAGCAGCCCCTGATTCACCTCCATCCCAGAAGAAATCAGCCCAATTGGGCACACTCAGCGTGCTGAGTGTCGAGCCTGCTGCCATCCAAACACAGCTCCGTGACCCCCTTAAGGGGACTTGACAAACGGGGATGCAGGTAGACACATTCCCTCTCTGCTTCACACCTTCACGGTGCAGTCAGCAATTAGAAATAAGGACTCTCAGACGATCTTCTAGAACTTAGAGAGGAATCTCAGGCTCTCACCCTCTCTTTGGCATTAACCTGGGATGTGGAATTTGGTCTAAATGTTGCACCACTGAGAAAAAGATGAGGATTAGAATAGCTTGCCCAGGCTAATCTACACGGACCTGTGCCAAAGAACTCCGGAAGGCAGACCTTAATAACCGTGGGTTGATCGCTGTTCCTCCAGTGGCCTCAGATGGGGACTGCCAAAGCCACGGGACAGGAGACTGCGGGACATATGATTACCAGCCTAGTGGTGGGGAAGAGCCTGGGCGCATGGATGAGATCCTGGCAGCTCTGCCGTCTGTGATTCCCGGCCATGCAAGAAGCCAATTTCTGGTCTCTGTAGCCATTTTGTGGAGTGTGTAATCACCACAAAGGGGTGTGACCCCCAGTGAGTCCTGTAAGAATGACCGATATTCCCCAACTAAAGAACACAACCCACTGTGAGTGTGTGAGCCAGCATACACTAAAGACTAAAGACTTGGGGCTGGGCGATAGCCCAGCGGGTAGGGCGTTTGCCTTGCACGCGGCCGGCCTGTGCCGGCCCGGGTTCGATCCCAGCGTCCCATGTGGTCCCCCGAGCACTGCCAGGAGTAATTCCTGAGTGCAAAGCCAGGAGTAACCCCCTGAGCGTCGCCAGGTGTGACCCAAAAAAAAGCAAAAAAAAAAAAAAATAAAGACTAAAGACTTGCAACCCTTGGTGATCTCCACGGCACTGTGGGAGCCCCGTGGCCTGGGGCGCATCCAGCTTGAGCAGCACAATTGAGCATAGGAGCACACAGCAGGGGTGTGTGTGTGTGTGTGTGTGTGTGTGTGTGAGACAAGCACCCCTCCCCCCCACCACACACACCCCTCGTTGAAACAACAGCTAAGTGAAGTGGGAGTGAGGGAGGAAGCAAGAAAGAACCTGGGTTGGGGGCTGAGCAAGTATACAGGTTAAGGCACTTGACTATAGGCAGCCAATCCCAGTTCAATTCCCGGTACCACATATGGTTCCCTGAGCACCACAGGAGTGTTCCGGGGCACAGAGCCGGGAGGAAGTCCTGAGCACCATTGGGTGTGGCCCCTACCACCAAATTTTTTTTTTTAGAAAGCACTTGAGTGATGGACCTTAGCATGCATTGGTCTGGTCACTTCCTGAGGACACAGCAATTCCAGCAAGGGGCTGGAATATGGACAGGCCAGAGGCTGGGAAGGAAGAGCTTCTCTTTGAAAGAACACTTCACAAATTCACCAACTACCAACTCTGCCCAACTACATCCCCAAGTTGGCATATAAGACTGTATATGTCTTACGGGAACAGTTTCACACCTCTTCAAAAGGGGTTGTTACCACCCCAAGATTGCCCCCCCACACACACACACCCAGTCCCCTATCCCCTCTGGTTAGTAGCCACGGCTCTGTAATCAGAGCCCACAGGTCTGTGTTTTCATTTTATCTTGAGCAGTTCTTTCCACCTCCCCCCAGTTCTAGCTAACACCCACTTACTTTTCAGGCTACAGATTAAATGCCTTAGGCAAATGATTGCCTCTTCCATAAACAAGATCATGGGAAATGTAGATTCTGGCCTAGGGAGATGGCTTAGGACTGGAGTGAGTGATTTGTTTTTTTATTTTTCCATTTATCTTTCTTTTTAGTTTTTGCTTTTTGGGAGAGGGGTCACACCTGGCAATGCTCAGGGGTTACTCCTGGCTCTGCACTCAGGAATGACTCCTGGCGGTGCTCGGGGGACCATATGGGATGCTGAGGATCGAACCCGGGTCAGCCGCATGCAAGGCAAAGGCTTTACCCACTGTGCTATCGCTCCAGCCCCACCGTTTATCTTTCTTTTGTAGCTTTCCATGTGGAGGCCTGAGTTCAAGCCCTGGCACTCCATGGGCCCACTCCAGACCTTCAGGAGTACACCCCAGCATCACCAGGCTGTGGAGCACTGAGCCGAGGTGGCATCGCCCAGCCAAGGTCGCTCTCATTGGAGTGCCCCATGCCCCCTGAGCACTGCTTGGGAGCCCCCAAAACAAAGTGCAGATTCTGATTCAGTCGGCCTGGGGCTATCTGCTTTTTTTTTTGGGTCACACCCTGCGACGCTCAGGGGTTACTCCTGGCTCTGCACTCAGGAATCACTCCTGGCGGTGCTCGGGGACCATATGGGATGCCGGGATCGAACCCGGGCCGGCACAGGCCGGCTGCGTGCAAGGCAAACGCCCTATCCACTGGGCTATCGCCCCGGCCCCAAGCCTGGGGCTCTCTGGAAGTCTGCGTTTCTACCAAGTTCTGACCAGGAGCAGTCTGCGCGAGGCCCCCCACCCTGAGCTGAACTCAGGGACCCTCTGCTGCCCTGGCTGCCTGCAACTAGGGAAGAACGACCCTAACTGCCCCCAGGAGTCTGTGGCATGTGACATTTCCCAGGCCCTGAAGTCCATTTTGACATCAAAGCATAAGTGGGTGAAAGACGCTGCACATTGAAACATCACACAGAAAGAATGATCTGGACACAGGTTGGTGGCGACAAGGGTGAGAAATCCCTCTGCCCTGGGTTTCTAAGAGGCAAAGTCTGTCTTGCCATGTTTTCTCCAGAACCTGGCAGAGGTGCTGAATTGTAGTACGAAACGCATTCAAAGTTCGTGCCATGGCTCTTCCATTTTCCAACCTGATTCTAAATGTCTACTTTCTCTCTCTCTCTCTCTCTCTCTCTCTCTCTCTCTCTCTCTCTCTCTCTCTCTCTCTCTCTCTCTCTCTCTCTCACACACACACACACACACACACTTTTTTTTTTTTGCTTTTTGGGTCACATCCGGCAATGCTCAGGGGGTTACTCCTGGCTCTGCACTCAGGAATTACTCCTGGCGGTGCTCGGGGACCATATGGGATGCCGGGGATCGAACCTGGGCCGGCACAGGCCGGCCGTGTGCAAGGCAAATGCCCTACCACTGGGCTATCGCTCCGGCCCCAACATACACACTTTTTGGGTCACACCTGGTGATGCTCAGGGGTTAGTCCCAGCTCTGCACTCAGGAATTACTCCTGGCAATGCTCGGGGGACTATATAGGATGCTGGGGATCGAACCTAGGTCAAACACATGCAAGGCAAATGCCCTGCCCCCTGGACTATTGCTCCAGTCCCACACACGCCATCTGAACAGGGGCCACACACTGGTGGTTTCTGTGTAAAGGGGGCCGTTCTGACCACTCTATAGGTGTTCACCAGAGAGTCCATGGTTGATTTATTACTCGAGGATTGATGAAGTGAGGCCTTTGCTCAATAACTCTGCTCTCAAGGACATGGGTCCACAGGTGGTGGCCAACCTGAGGGCAGAGAAGACAGGCCAGTGGCGGAGCTGCAAGCCCTGCCCTGGGGAAGGATGGCTCTGCGAGGTCCACACTAACAGCGCAGGAGCACAGCAGCCGCGACTCCCCAAGGCTAGTCTCAGACATGTGCTTCCTCACTCCTGCCTCCAAGGCACGGAGGTACAGCCCAGGAGAGGGAAAGAGAACATGGCTGGACTTCTTTCGGGTTGTTCCTTTAGGAAGGAGATAGACCGAGACATACCCAGCAGGGCTCAGGGGCTGTTCCTGGCTCTGTGCTTGGGATTCAAACTGGCCCCACCAGGCTGCGCGCAGAGCAAGTGCCTTAGCCCCGTGCCGTCTCTCTCCAGGGTGAGTGGTTCTTAAGCATAGCACCTGCATATACTCCACTCAACCTTTCTTTTCTTTTTCTTTTTTTTATTGACTCAACGTGCAATAGACCATTACAAATGATTTATGATTGGGTTTCAGTCATACAGTGTCCCAACACACATCCCTGTACCAGTGCACATTTCCCAACACCAATGTGCCCTGGTACATTGTGCCAATGTGCCTAGGGAGATTGCTTAGGACTGGAGCCATGGGGGGGGGTCACACCTGGCAATGCTCAGGGGGCTACTCCTCGCTCTGCACTCAGGAATTACTCCTGGCGGTGCTTGGGAGACCATAAGGGATGCTGAGGATCGAACCCGGGAAGTTATGTGTTCCTCTCCCACGTAACTTCCACAACCTGCCTCTACCTCTGGCAATTTTCTTCTGTCTCTCATTTTTTCTCTCCTTTCATGCATTGTGTTTTGCAAAACAAGGCGCTGAAAGGGTTATCTGGCATATCCTTTACCTTCTTCCATACTCAGTTCTAGTCCAGCATTACTATTCCCAGCTATTATTGTCAAACTGGTCCCTTCTCTATCCTACCTACCCTCTGCTCCCCACACCTTTGTTCAACCTTTATTTTCTGCCTGGCTGATAAATGTCCCATCTGCCTTGTCATTCAAGCAAAATATCCAAAACTCTCTGGGATTCCTCTTCTCTTTCCTGTCTTCTCCCTCAGTCTCTGACTCTGTCTCTGTCTCTGATCTTTCACCTCCTTTCCATTTCTACCCATCCTATTTCAGTTTTGTAACTTAGTTTTGTAACCTCATTATTTCTCACCAGATTTTTTATTTTCCTTGCTGGCACCACCTGGCAGTGCCCAGGGCCTACTCCCACGTTGTTGCTGAGGAGTGACTCGCTGTGGTGCTCAGGGAACCGTGTGATGCTGGGAGATAGAAACCAGGGCTCCAACATGCAAGGATGACCTTCTGCCTGTTGAGTTCACCCACATTTTTGTCATTATGTACTACTGATTCTTTCTTTTTCTGCAATCAAAATGATCATTCCAAGTGTACAAATGATGACAGTTCTCTCTTCTGAAATGAGTCCCCTGTTTGCACAGCACAACATAAACTCCTTTCTGTACCCCCAGTACCACACCCCTTTGTTCTCTTTGAGGTTTCTGCCCATGGCATTCACCTCCTGGAAGACTCTGTTTAGTCCTCACTCCATCTGGAAAGCCCTCCTGGACTGCACATGGGTCAACTCTGGATGGTTCTGCGGGAAGGGTGGGAGGCAAAAATCAACATTTTGGCCAACGTTCTAATCTGGAATGCTTTCAGAAAACACTTGGAAAAACACTATTCTAAAAGCACCTTTTTATGTCTATGTTGTTCCATGCAATAATTGGAGGAGCAGATTCAGCTGTTAGTAGGAGACATCATCTCAGATATTTGATCAGGTAAGGCACTTAACATCTTTAAATCTGAACAAGTCCATGTGTTTAAAAAAAATGCAAATTGGATGCCAGAAAGATAGTTCAGGGTTTTTTTTGTTTGTTTGTTTGTTTGCTTTTTTGGGTCACACCCGGCAATGCTCAGGGGTTTCTCCTGGCTCTGCACTCAGGAATTACTCCTGGCAGTGCTCAGGGGACCATATGGGATGCCAGGGATCGAACCCGGGTCAGCCACGTGCAAGGCAAACGCCCTACCTGCTAGACTATCGCTCTGGCCCCAGATAGTACAGGGTTAAGGTACTTGCCTTGCATACAGTCAACACCAGTGTGACTCCTGGCACTGCATACGGCCCGACAAGCACTTCCAGGAGTGTCCCTGAGCAAAGAGCCTGGAGTAAGCCAAGAGCACTGTTGGGGCTCAATCATGTACCTCCCCAAAAAAACTCCACAAATTCATAGTTCTTTGCATCGCTACTGCTAAAACAGTGTAGATATATTATATAAATGCAAGAAAATGTACTTTTACTAGAACTCTGTTATTTATTGCGCTCAGAATAAAGCATATATCTTTGCATTCATTTGGCTCTAATCTTTAAGGAAGAGTGGACCAGAGCAACAGCACAGTGGGGAGGGTGTTTGCCTTGCACACAGCCGAATTCGGGTTTGATCCCCGGCGTCCCATATGGTCCCCTGAGCACCGCCAGGAGTAATTCCTGAGTGCAGAGCAGTAGTAACCCCCTGAGCATTGCCAGGTGTGACCCAAAAAGCAAAATAATAATAATAATAATAATAATCGTTACGGAAAAAATGGGAACTCACATTTTGGAATGATTGCTACATTGGCAATATATGACTATATTGGTAACTATAAAAGTTATTTCCACTCCCCATATTCTTTTTCTCTCCTTTCTTCTCCCTTCTCTGATATTGCTATAATGACTGGGTGGCACCCGGGCCTTAATTGGAGTGCTGGCATATTTGATTGTTGTGCTCGCTGACGTCACAGATCAAGTTGTGCCTGCACACTTGGCCAGGCACCTGCCGGGCATTGTACACTTTAGTTGTGGTGCTCACATATGAGCCCATGTGAATCAGAGGTCACATTCCTTAGCTGTGGGGCTCATACACACCTGGCTGTGATGCAGACTGAAACCACAGACAGTAAGGGGCCGGAGCAATAGAACAGTGGGTAGGGTGCTTGCCTTGCACACAACCAAATCCATCCCTGGCCCTGCCAGGAGTAATCCCCTGAGAGTCAGCTCTGAACGCCGCCAGATATAGCCCAAAAACCATATGCAGATGAAATTTGAGACTATCATACTAAACAAAATAAACCAGTCACAGGGGAGAAAAAGACAAATACTGCATAGTTCAACTTCTATGAGCTACTTAGTCAAAATCTGAGAGACAGAAAGAAAGCAGAATTGTGGCTGCCTGGGGCTGTGGAGAGGTCATGTGATGTGGGGGTAGAGTTTTGGTCTTTTTTTTCCTGGCAGTGCTTGGGGAACTATACGGGATGCCGAGGACCGAATCCTGGTCAGCTGCGTGCAAGGCAAACGCCCTACACTCCGTGGTGTCGCTCCAGCCCCGAGTTTTAGTCTTGGAAGATGAAGTATTATGGGAAAGGATTTTGGTGTTAACTATAAGCACTGTAAATATATATCACCACTTAAAATGATTATAATAATTGTCATGTGTGTTTTACCACATGACATGAAATAATTTTTTAAAAAATTTTTAAAATAAATAATAAATAATTTTTTTAAGAAATGTTAAAAATTTTTTTTAAAAAAATGTTAAAATTATTTCAGAGGCCAGAGCGATAGCACAGCGGGTAGAGCATTTGCCTTGCACACGGCTGACCCGGTTAGATCCCCGGCATCCCATATGGCCCCCCAGCACCGCCAGGAGTCATTCCTGAGTGCAGAGCCAGGAGTAACCCTGAACATTGCTGGGTGTGACCCAAAAAGGAAAAAAAACCTCAAAAAATTATGGACCCAAGATTACACATTGTATGATGCCATTCACGTAACATTATGGAGAAGATAAAAGTTTAGTACTGAGGACAGAGTATTGACTGCTGGAGGCTGGGGTAGGGAAGGGGTGCCCCGGAGGGCATTTTGGGGGGCCATGGAACTATTCTATACCTTCACTGTAGTTATAAGATTCTTTATACGTGCTGTCGTAATGTGCATGCTGTCAGAAGCAAAAAAAAAAAAAATCATTCTATACTCTCTGGGTTGTCTCTATCCTAGGTTGTCTCTCTTTCAGTTATTTGGGGCCACACCCAAGCAGTATGGAAATCAGACCAGGGCCTCCTGCATGCAAAGCATTGGGCTAGCCATTGGGCTAGCTCCTGGATTTTCTAGAGACTCCACAAATGAACCAGCACCAGAAAGACTGATAAGAAGATAATTCAGAAGAAATGTATTAATAATGCATATACTTTTTGTACCCATGAGAGAGACCCAGTGAAGCTGAGTAATTCGTTCACATGACAACAGCTAGGCTACAGGAAGTCTGGGGAGTGCCGAGGACCATGGGAAGGTCAGTTAGGAAGGTATCAGCACAGTAAACAGACATGCAGATGTGAGTTCTTTTTTTTTTTTTTTTTTTTTTTTTTGCTTTCTGGGTCACACCGGGCAAAGCTCAGGAGTTACTCCTGGCTCTGCACTCAGGAGTTACTCCCTGGCTCTGCACTCAGGAATTACTCCTGGTGGTGCTCAGGGGACCACATGGGATGTGGAGATTGAACCCGGGTCAGCCACGAGCAAGGCAAATGCCCTACCCGCTGGACTATCGCTCCGGCCCCAGATGTGAGTTCTTTTGGGGGGGAGTAGGTGGGATGTTGTTGGGCCACACCCGGCAATGCACAAGGTTTTCTTCTAACTCTGTGCTCAGGGCTTACTCCTGTCAGGGATCACTCATGGCAGTGCTTGGGGACCAACCACGGCACCAGACAATCAAACTTGACTTGGCTGTATGCAAAAGGCGCCTTAACCCTTGCACTGCCAGAACCACAGATTTAAGTTCTGCTCTCTCCACTAATTAGAACTGCTCTGGTACAGTGGGGCAGACACGTGTTAGGGAGATGAGACATTCACTGCATGTAAATATCTTTTACAAGATAATCTCCTGGCTATCTCCAGGGCCCTTCCCATAAAATTAACCTTTTGTCAAAGATATATTTTAGACTGGCAGTTTTGCTTGTCTACCACAGAAAGATAAGCACTTTCACTATACGTTAATTAAGAAATAAAACCAAGCAATTGACTCAACTCAAGGTAATTGATTTGCCTTCTAAGATAATAGCAACCCAAAGGATTGGGATTGATTGAAATAGAAAAAGAAAAAACAGAGATACAAGAGAGTGAGGGAGAAGGGAGAACATGTGTATTAGATAAACAAATATCTGAGTACTTTTCTTTTCTTTTTTGGGTGTCACGTGGCAATGCTCAAGAGTTACTCCTGGCTCTGCACTTAGGAATTACTCCTGGCGGTGTTCGGGGAACCATATGGGGTGCTGGGGATAGAACCCGGATCTACCGCGTGCAAGACAAACGCCATTCCCACTGTACTATCCTTACAGCCCCATATCTGAGCACTTTTTATTCTTTTCTGACACTTGGACCCTAAAGATCTTTTTTATCTGCCTCTCAGGGGCTTGTTCCTCCGAGTGCTTTCCACTGCTTCCACCACAAGGCATGAAACATTTTAGTCCGATGCTAAATTTTGGTTTTTTTTCCCCAACCCCCACCGATGCTAAATTTTGGATGAAAATTATTCTCCATATTTCTCCTACTCCACAGACACCCAGAACCACACTGCCTTACAAGAAAAGCCTGCTAACAGCTTGTTCATTTCAACTCAGGCCGTCAGGCGACGGGCATGTTCTGAAGCAGCTCTGCCTTTTAGGCTTCAAATGTCCTATCTTGACTGGACCTTCTGCTTTTATTCATTTGTTTTAGGCCACAACCAGTGGAAGTCAGGCTTTCTTCTGGGTTCTAAGCTCAGGGGGACCCTATGCAGTGCTGAAGGACCTAATCAGGACGGCTGAGTACAAAGCAAGTACCGTAACTCCTCTACTATCTGGGCTGATAACTGGATCTTATTTTGTTTTTGTTTGGGGACTACACCTGGAAGTGCTTAGGATTTACTCCTGGCTCTATACTCAGGGGTCACTCCTGGTGGGCTTGGGGGACCAAATGTGATGATGAAGATTGAACCTACTGCCAGGTAAATGCTCTACCTGCTGTACTCTCAATAATTGGAGTTTCTGGAGGCCAAATGATAGACAGATCTATACCTCTTGATTTTTAAAAGCTATTTAACCCAACATATTAAAATATTTTATTTCAATATGTAATGTACAAAACCAATACCAAAAAAACTATCAACAAGTTATTTTACTTGGCCATTTTTTTTCTAGTACCAAGTCTTTGAAATCCAGGTGTTTCACCCCTAAAAGGGCCCCTCAGTTTGAACTACCATGTTTCAGCAACTCGGAACTGCTGTTTAAGGAGAGAGTTCAGGTCTGGATGATTCAGTTTTAAAGTCCATAGCAAACAGCCTCTCACTATTTGAACATGGATCATTACTAAATATTTGAGCCTCTGACCAGAGCCTTCATTCCTCCATGGGTCAACACACTATTGTGTCTGTCATGCAACCAGGTGGGAGGCTCGAAACTGGGAAGACATTGTTTGCCCTGGAGCCGGCCTGTGGGGGCGAGAGGCCCATAAAGAGACACATAAAATAATGCGACAGACGCAAGGCATTGCTGAGCGATTTTACAAGCAACCGAGACCGGAAGGAAGTGCCATACTTGGAGCTGGAGACTAGGCCCTCAGCGGGGTCCAAGGCTGAGAACCAAGGACTGAAATCAGGGAGGCGACTTCTGTGAGGGCACAGAGGGGGCACAGGAACCCCCTCACGGTGCATCTGAAGGCAAAGACGAGAGGAAGGGAAGCAAAGAGGTGGCAAGGTGCGGCATGGCTTCTTACATTTTATAAGTGGCAGCCTTGAGGCAAACCGAGGTCAAAGGCAGATGACCCCGGGCTAAGCTAGGCTTTTGCTGCAACCCTTCACTGCTCAGGGTGGACAGGCCCCGTGGGCTTTGTACCAGCTTACCCCTGGACGGGCAATGCCGCCTGGCACAGAGAGGGCACCAAAGCGTCCACCAAGGCACGTCCCTTCTTTCCCCTCTAGTCAACCCAGCTGTCTAGGTTGCATTTCAAAAGTGCCTCCGAGTTCACGGACAGGCTTCTCCTTTCTGAGACACCACGCCCTCCCCTCCCTCGGCTCCGAGGGGGTCCTAAGCGCCCAACATCGCCCCCAGCACTGCTCCAGTGAACGATCAGAAGGAACCTCGAAAGCCTTAGAAGGGGACAGGGGTCACCGGGTGGCAAGACCTATGGAAATCGCGGGCGAATTTGCATCCCCACCCCCTCGCCCCGCGCGCGCGGAACCCTTGGTCAAGGTTCAGGATGTCTGACCGAGGTCCGGGGGCGCCCCACCCCTCGGGGGAGGAAGGGCCACACGTGGCCGCTGACCGCGCCTCTCCGGGAGAGGACACCTAAGGAGGAGGGAGAGGGAGCAGGCGCTCCCCGCGGCCGCGGGGCGACCCCAGCCAGCCCGAACGCCAGCCCCGCGAGCGGTGGATCAAAGTTGACCCCACCGGAGCCCGGGTCCCGGGCCAACCCCTCCCCGCGCGTCGGCACGGAGAAGGGGCGGAGCCGCCTGGCCCCCGCAGCCAATAAAAATAGCGGGTTCCTGGTCCGATCTCCGACGCGCCTCGCCATTGGCCGCCAGCCGGGTCTCGGCCCACCGAACCTTTGCGACCTGAGCCAATGGCGAGGCGGCGAGACGACCCCCCGCTTCTCCCTAGGCGGGTGGCGGGCAGCGGCGGACGGCGAGTGGCGCGGGTGGCGGGGACAGGCCACGGCAGCCGGCAGCCCTCCCCAGCGGCGGCGCGCCGCCGGCCCCACCATGGAGCCCGCCGTGTCGCTGGCCGTGTGCGCGCTGCTCTTCCTGCTCTGGGTGCGCGTGAAGGGGCTGGAGTTCGTGCTCATCCACCAGCGCTGGGTGTTCGTGTGCCTCTTCCTCCTGCCGCTCTCGCTCATCTTCGACATCTACTACTACGTGCGCGCCTGGGTGGTGTTTAAGCTGAGCAGCGCGCCGCGGCTGCACGAGCAGCGCGTGCGGGACATCCAGAAGCAGGTGAGCGCGCCCGGGCCGGGCTGGGGCCGCGGCGGCGGGGCCCGGGCGCTCCTAGCGGTCCGCGAGGCCGCGGGGTCCCTGGAGGACAGGCGGGGGCAGTGCACGGCTCCACGGGGGAGGTGGCGTCTCAGGGATGCGAACCGCACAGAACACCCCACCCCCACTGCCTCTAGGGTGACGACGGAGTCGCGCCCCCACCCCACCCCTCACCTCCCCGGGAGAGGAATTGATCCGCAGGGAGCCCGCACGTTGCTCGGAAGTTTAGGGAGCGCTTACGAGGTGCAGAGCTTGTGTGTCCCGCCCCAGGCAGGGCTGGGAGGGAGCCGTGCGCCCGTAGCACCCACCTGACCCGGGCTGTTTGCAGGGGGCTTCCGGGAGGTGGCTCTGGCCCTGGGGAAACGGTGGCGGGGCGGGGGAGGCCTGCGTGGGCCAGAGGGGAAGCGGGGAGAAGGCTGGAAAGTCTGGAGTGGGTGGGGGAGGGGGCCCCGAGCTGGAGTTCTCGCGCAGACTGGCTGAGGCGAGAAGGCAGCACCTAGCTGGGGTGGCGAGCCTGGCATGTGCCAGTCTGGGAGCTCCCTCCTGGACCCGGCCCTCCCCAGGAACTCCTCCCCTCTCTCCACCACCCAGAGCCGGTGCCCCTGGCCGAGCTGGGAGAGAGGAACCTCTCTCTGCACAGTGGTGTGGGCTGGCTGGCACCGGCTTCGGGTCCTGGCATTTGCTTGGCTCCCTGTGCCCCTTCTTAGGTTCCACTGACTGGTATCAGGTTGCAGAGAGCTTCTGTTTCCGGCCACCACCTTCCGCAGGTGGACGGTGTCTGAGCCTGTGCCCAGCCCCAGTGTGGCGATGTTCTAATGACCCCAAGCTCCTCCAAGGAGGATTAAGCCCCTGTTCCCTACCCCTTACCCACCTTCCTATGGGACTTGCATAGTCTCAGAGTGCCTGGTTCCACTGCTCTTGTCTGGGCTGACCATGGTCACGGCGCTAGACCCTGGCCATGGTCCTCCTTCCTAGTTCTTTCTGTGGATTCTGTTTATCTGCTCACTTGCTGGGCATCAGAATGCATGCTGGGGTTCCAATCACCTGGCCCAGAGCTGCCCGGCGAACACTTAGCTGCCTGAAACTCAGCCAAAAGGTTTCTGGGGGGACAGGACAGGCAGGGCCTGAGCCTCCAGGGTCTGTCCGTTGTTTCTGACCTTCACAACCTGCCCCGTGGGGAGAGAGACTCAGGCTGTGAGTCCTGGGCCTCCATGCAGCTGGGCTGAGCTAGGAACCAGACAAGCTTGGTTCTGAGTGTTCACGTTTCTTCGCCTCCGTCTCCGTCCGTCCCTCCGTCCGTCCACCCGCAGGTCTGGTTCTGTTGCCTCATACCTGGCTGCTGACTAATTGCCGTTTTCCGGGTCCTCCCCGCCGCTCCTGGCTTGCACAGGTCACAGAGGCACTCGTCACAGCGCCACCTCCCTAACCGAAGTCTCGGCTGGTTCTCAGGAACCCAGTGGCGTTAGGGGGTCTGTGTTCCCTTTGGGTGCCCCACCCTCTGGCCTGAATGCAGCACCCCATGCATCGCCCACACAGAGCTGGTGGACCTCGCGGGTAGACTGCAGAGTTGGCAGGGGTGAGACCTGCTCCGTCATGCCACCTCCCTCATCCCTTTGCCCATGGCCCATTACTCTCCGGAACACCCTCCCCCCCCCATCCCCCTGCTGCAGCGTACTCCCGTAGACGTCACGGGCACCATGACCTCTGGACCATAGAGAAATCCTTTCCCTGCACGCTTTTCCAGGTGAGCTCAGTGTGGCCCCGCTCCGCTGACTCCTGACCACAAGTAGTTAGAAACACAGCAGGTAGAACCAAAGCAACTTTAGGAACTGAGGTCCTGTGGAATCCAGAAATAAAACTGGCCCCTCTCACTGTCTCTGTCTTGCTGTGCATCTTCCATCCCGGGCTCAGCCTTCCCCTGGGCGGGCGTCTGCGTGTGGAGGCTCAGCAGGTCGTGGCTTACAGCCAGAAGCTTGGCTGCTCCCCTAAAGGGACAGAGCACCTTCGGGAACTGCCTTATGAACAGAGGGCCCGGAACGGGTGGCAGGGACCTGAGGGTGCTAGGTCACAGCTGTCCACCCCCACCTCCCTCTTGGCTGTCCTTCTCCCAGTCCGTTTGTTCTCTGATGCTCCAGCCAGTTCCAGCGGAGGCTTTACAAAAGCTCTTCTTCCACCCTTCCTGACCCTCTTGCCTTCCCCGCCGGGTGACACGAGTTAATATGAACAAATACTTAGAACAGGACAGAGCACCCACCAGCCGGCCCCTCGGTGCTGGCATTAGTCTGAGGATTACTGTAATCCCTTCCATCTCTCCTTCCGAGCCCTGGCTGTGCGTCTGGGATCTGTCCTCCCTGAGCTTTATGACTTCGAACATATTTTTGCCGCTGGGTCTTCTGAGCCACAGAGTCCCCAGACTCTCGGGGTGTGATGAGAATGACGTGAGACAGCACGACCAGGCGTGGGGGCAGCCCTACGAAGCGGTTATCCCTTGATCTCTGTCTCGCCGTTAGTCCCAGGACAAGCCTTTTCCGGAACTTTTCCGTTAGAGGGAATGGTTTCAAAGCACAAAATGTGCTAACATTTTGTTTTTTCTTTTGACCTCCCTGCTGAGAGGAAATTGCAGAGGGGCCGGCCTAGGCCCAGAAGGCTGCAGAATTCAGCTCCACTGCTGGAAACAAGCAGGGTGGGGGCTCTGGTTCTCCGGCTCAGCGAGCTCCAACTTTGTCCCTGGTGCAGGTGCGGGAATGGAAGGAGCAGGGCAGCAAGACCTTCATGTGCACGGGGACGCCCCGGCTGGCTCACTGTCTCGCCCGGGGTCGGGAAGTACAAGAAGACACACAAAAACATCATGATCAACCTGATGGACATTCTGGAGGTGGACACCAAGAAGCAGGTGAGGCGGCACACCCTCCCTGGCCAGACGGGAGGTGCACGGGAGATGGTCTTAGCTAGCTGTCCCTGCAGTGGTCGTCATATATGAGAGCCTGGGTCTCTGCGGAAGGGTCTGCCCCGCCAGCCCCACCTTCAGAACCTTTTCACTGGGAGATGAATGGTCACCCGATGCCAAGGATGGGCAGACTGAGAGTTTACGGGGTAAACTACGGGCTCTTTGCAGTTCAATAGGGAACGGGGAGAGGATGAAGAAACTTTGACAAAAACAAAAAACCAAAAAATAATAAAATAAGAACCAAGGTCTAGTAGAGGGGTTAAGGCGCTTTTCTTACACATGATTGACCCTAGTTTGAATCTGGGCACCTTATATGGTCCCCTGAGCATCGCCGGCTGTGATCCAATCCATCCCTAGTCCTGTCCCCAGCGGAAAGGCAAAAGTTTACCCCTTCCTGGTAACATTACAAATGAGCTGTGGCGGTGGCTGGGAGATGGGTCCTGGCTTCCGGTCCCCTAGGGACACTTCTCAGCTGCTGGGCATCCAAGATATATGTCTATATCTTGTCATCCTGGTTCTGGAAACCTGGCCTTAGAAGCAGGAAATAAGCTTAAAGACAACAAAGGGGAATTGTATCATGAATTTTCTTTTTTTCGTTTTTAATTACAGCTTTATTTGTTTGTTTTTTGAGGGTGGGGAGGGGAGGTTTTTGAGCCACATCCAACACTGCTCAAGAGGTACACCTCCCAGGGCCAGAGCGATAGTCCAGCGGGTAGGGCATTTGCCTTGCACGCAGCCAACCAGGTTTAATCCCTGGCATCCCATATGGTCCCCGGAGCACCGCCAGGAGTAAGTCCTGAGTGCAGAGACAGGAGTAACCCCTGAGCATTGCTGGGTGTAACCCAAAAAGAGGTACACCTCCCTGTTCTGTGCTCAAGGGTCACTCTGGGTGGTCTTGCTGGAGATCTATGCTGAACTTCCGGCATGCAAAACCTGTGCTCGGTCCATCGAACCCTGTCTCTTGTCCTTCCAGCTACTCAAAGCCAACACAATATTTAGACAGAGAGTTCTTAAATTACAACTTCATGGTGGGTTTTGTTAGGGAAGCCCTGGTCAATCTACTTAACCGTCTGTGGCATTGTTGACGTACATTTGATCTATGAACTGTTTATGAAGGGACAATTTGATAGGAATGCACCTGGGACACCATTACTGCAATAAGGCAGTGAGGCGGAGCGGTCACCTCAGAGCTTCCTTCTCTCCCTCAGCCCCTCCCTCTGCCTTCCCTCGCTTCCCTCTTCCGGGCAAGCTACAGCCTGCCGTGGTCATTCTAAAGTAGCTTGCCTTAAGGATCTCAGACAGATCAACCAGGCAGGACACACCCCTCTTTTAGGCTTCTTCTGTACAGAGACGTGTGTTGGGGAAACAGCATTGCTGGGCAGTTTTCCAGTGTGTGACTGTATCAAATTTTATTTTATCCTTTCATCATTTGGTCGTCACGTTGGGTGGTGTCCAGCTCTGGGTTATCACAAATAGCCCTGCTAGGAACCCTGGGGTATAGCCTCATAGACAGTTGCTTTCCTTTCTCCTGCATCAGTGCACAGGATGAGAGGGTTGGATCATGTGGTAGGTGTGTGTTTCACTTTAAGAAACTGCCAGGCTGTCTTCCCAACTGCTTTAAGATTTTCTGTTCCTGGGACCGGAGCGATAGCCTAGCAGGTAGGGCGTTTGCCTTGCACGCGGCCGACCCATGCCGGCTTAGGTTCAATCCCCGGCATCCCATATGGTCCCCCGAGCACCGCCAGGAGTAATTCCTGAGTGCAGAGCCAGGAGTAACCCCTGAGCATTGCCGGGTGTGACCCAAAAAAGCAAAAAAAAAAAGATTTTCTGTTCCCAAGAATGAGGTTCCAGTTGCTCCCCGTGTCTGAAATGTGCTTGGTCTTCATCTAAGCCTGTGGCCTCACACGCATTTCCCCAATACGTACCTGATGTCTCTCCTCATGTGTCTGTTTGCCTTTGATACTTCTTTTATTTTCCTATTTGTTGTTGTGTTGGGGCCAGACCTGGTAGTGCTCAGGGGCTACTCCTGGCTCAGTGCTCAGGGGGAACCATTCAGTGCCAGGGATAGAACCCGGACCTCGTGCGTGATCAGCACGTGCTTTGGGCCATTGATCCATCTGACTGGAAGAATGCCTCTGCAGATCTTTCGCCAACATTTTTCTGGGAGGTTGGAGAGAGATTTGGGTCGTGCCTGGCAGTGCTCAGGGCTTACTCCTGACTTTCTGCTCAGGGATCACTCTGGCAGTGCTCAGGGGACCATGTGGGGTGCTAGTGATAGAACCCAGTCAGCTGCATGCAAGGCAAGTGCCCTATCCTCTGTACTATGTGGCTTCCCCATATTATTGGATGTAACCCTCCCTCCGTCCCTCCCTGCCTTCCTTGCCTTCCTTCCCTTCCTCTCTCTTGGTCTTTTTATTGTGCTGGGCATCAAACTTGGGGCCTTATAGTGTGAAGTCTGTAGCTAAACACATTAAGCACACACCCTGTACAGAAGCACACACACACTATTTTAATCCCTTTTCCCACCCTACCTGATCAGAATTAAGCACAACCCTGTTTTAACCCCTCTACCAGATGGCTGACACAGAGTTCACACCCTACTTACTTTTCCCAGTTTAAATATCCCTGTTCTTCCTAATAAGGCAGAGCTATCACCCCCTCCCCCAGAGTGGTCCCTGGAGACTTCTTTTTGGGTGCACTACTCGACCTTCTTTGTGGGTGTTCCACTCGCTCAGGATCTGACCTCCCTGGGTATATACATCACATCAATAGAGTTTGTTATACCAGTGAGTGACATCTCTGGCCCCTGTTCTCATATACCCCAGAAGCAAATGCTTGATTAGATGCGTGGTTTGCAAATATCTTTTCCAGTCTTGTCTTTGATATGCATCTGTATAGGTGTCAGGGCTGTCTCTGGTGACGGCAGTGACTTGTCTATGCTCTCTTCCTGCTCTGTGGTCAGGTGAGAGGACAGTTTGATCAGCCTGCTCAAAGGACTAGCTTTTGGTTTCATTGATTTTCTTTCCCCCCCTCCCTGTTTTGTTTTTTATTTCACGGACTTTTACTTTGATCATTTCTTTTCTTTAATCTTATTTCAATTTCAATCATACTGTTTTATTTTAAGGTCATTGAATTAAATCTTTGTTTTTGGAGTCCCTGCTATAGTACAGCAGTAGGGCATTTGCGTCGCACGCTGCCAACCCGGGTTCACTTCCCAGCATTCCATATGTCCCCCAAGCATGGCCAAGAGTGGTTTCTGAGTGCAGAGCCAGGAGTTACCCCTGAGCACTGCCAGGTGTCCCCAGGACAGCAAATTTTATGAGATGAGTGTTCAAAATTGCTTTGAAGCACTGTTTTTAGTTAACTCTCATTGTCATGTTATCTTTTTGTTTCCATTTATTTAAAAATGCTTTCTGATCTGTGGTTCACTAGTACTTGGGATTTTTCCAGAAGTCTCTCTGTTACGGATATCTGTCTATCTATCTATTTATTTGGCTTTTTTTTTTTATCACACCCGGCAATGCTCTGGGGTTACTCCTGGCTCTGCACTCAGGAATTACTCCTGGCAGTGCCCGGGGCCATATGGATGCCTGGGATCAAACCCGGGTTGGCCTTGTGCAAGGCAAAAGCCCTAACCAGTATGCTATTGCTCTGGCCCCTGTTGCTGAGTTTTAATTTAATTCAATTGTCAGTAAACATGCTTTGTATGTTAGAATGCTTTCGATTTATAACTGGACTTGCCTCTAGGATCTTACCTGAAGCTAGACCTGTATGGGCAGTCCACGTCAGAATAGTAGCATAGATACAGGTCTGGGCATGCAGCTGTCAAAGCACAGCTGGGCATGAATGCTGCCGGTGTGTGTGCACCTGTGCACCTGTGGGCCTGCACACGCCCAGAATACATGGGCAGAGGCCCAAACCTTTTAGGATTTTCTCTTAAGCAACGTGGGATATTACTGGCACCCGCCGAGCAAATCGATGAATAACGGGATGTCAAGTGAAGTGATCAAGTGATACTTGGGAAGTCTGGGTGGAAGATAGACTTTATTTTTTCACTTTATTAAAGAAAAGTATATATATATAAAAAATACATATGATGCCTGATCCAGAGACTCAGAGACACGGGTAGAGCCACTACTGGATCTCCCTGTGCCCAGCTGATCATGAGGTGCCGGGAGGGAAGGTGGGTTCTAGCCCTGACCCGCCATCCCAGCAGAGCCTTGCAAGAAGCCAGAGGAACCCCTACACCATGAGGGCCGCCATTTTCAACATCTGGACTCCACAGCTCGTCAGAGCTCCACCCAGCAGAAAAGCTGATCTTTCCCTGTTTCAAGGCCGCCATGTGGCTCATAAATAGATGCACGAGATGTGAGGATACTACAAGAGTATCCACCCCGCACGGCAGGGCCTGGCAAACTACCCTTGTCATATTTGATATGCCAAAAAACCAGTAACAATTATAGACCTCATTCCCATGACCTGAAGGAATGGTTTGAGGCTCTTATGTTCCTGGAGTGAGCAGTTGCCCTTGGGCTACACTAGCATGTGACAGGACGTATGGAGATGTTACTGGTGCCCGCCGAGCAAATCGATGAACAACAGTGGTACAAGTGGTATTGTCTATATTGGTAAATGTAGACAAGTGATACAAGTGATATTGTCTATATTGGTAAATGTTCCCTGTGCACCTTTTAAAGTCCCCAGTTCCCTCCCCCTCCCTATCCTAATTATATTTTTTGCTCTGAAATTTACTTTTTTTTTTTTTTTTTTTTTTTTTTTGCTTTTTGGGTCACACCCAGCAACGCTCAGGGGTTTCTCCTGGCTCTGCACTCAGGAATTACTCCCTGGCTGTGCTCGGGGACCATATGGGATGCCGGGATCGAACCCGGGCCGCCAGAGGCCGGCTGCGCGCAAGGCAAACGCCCTACCCGCTGGGCTATCTCTCCGGCCCCTCTGAAATTTACTTTGATAAAGCAGTTCCCACTTTCTTTTGATTTATAGTCATGTAATCTGTCTTTTCCCGTTTTCTTAGTTTGCATCTATTGGATCGTTATGTGTAAAGTATACGCTCAGCCTTGTGCATGGCAAGATCCTACCCACTGCCATAGCTCTCTGGCCCCGTTTTCTATTTTTCCCATTTGGTTTCTTTTTTTGCTTTATTTTTCCCATTTATTTTCTTTGTTTTATTCTTTTTTTCTCTTATATTTTTAAATTACTGAACAATTTTTTATTCTAGCTCAGTTCTGCGGGTGCTTATTAGCCAGAATGCTTTGTGATGCTAGCAGCTGTTTAGGCTCTGTGATGGACATTTTCCACTGTCTGCCTTCTTTCAGGGGAGGGGACAGGCTTTGGCACCCCCAGCAGTGCTCAGGGTCCCCTCCCGCCCCGCACAGCAGTGTGCCCTGTCGGTGCTCAGGGTCAGTCTGTAGGGCTGGGGATCAAACCACACTCGCTGTGCAAAACAAAAGCTTCACCCCCACTGTCTCTCTGGCCATCCCTGCCTGCTTTTGTTTGTTTTCGCCTGGGGACCTCACCCAGCGAGGCTCAAGGGTTAGTCCTGGCTCTGCACTCAGGAATCACTCCTGGCAGTGCTTGGGAGGCTCGCTGGGGTGCAAGGGCCCTACCCACTGCACTATTTCTGACCCCACCATGTGTTTTTTTTTTTTCTTTTTGGGTCACACCCGGCAATGCTCAGGGGTTTCTCCTGGCTCTGCACTCAGGAATTACTCCCAGTGGTGCTCGGGGACCACATGGGATGCCGGGATCGAACCCGGGCCGGCATGGGCCACCACGCAAGGCAAACGCCCTACCCGCTGGGCTATCGCCCGGCCCCTCACCGTGCTTTTAGTGAGGTTCTCCTTGCAATCCTCTTCATCCCGTCTCCACCATGTAAGCGGAGTTTCTAACACCAAGTAGTTCTCTGAAAACGCTGCATGTCCTGCTGTTCGCCCAGTCCTGACTCTGTTTTCTGGAGGAGAGATTAGAGTTCCCAGCTCTGCAAGGCCACTCCGCCCCACCGCCACCCCCACAAAGCCCCAGTATTGACGTGGTTGTGACAGACCCGCCAGAGCGTGTGTGTGCTGTCACTGCCTTTGGACTTCAGGACTGAAGCTGGAAGTTCAGTTGTTACCACCAGATCACTTCAGCAAGTTGGATTGGTTGGCCAGAGCGACTCCCAGAATTCAGGGACTCGCTCCCAGCGCGCTGGCTTACGTTGCACAGCTGTGATAAGGGATCCAGGCCAGCCGCTAGGTGAAGGTCTTGGGAGATCGGGGACCGCTGGTCCTCTCCAGCCCTGCGGCTCTCCCCAGACCTCCACTTCTTCACCTACCCAGAACTGCCACAAACAAACGGCCCTTTCATGGAGGCAGTGATCACCAACGCTGTCTTCAGCACCCAGAGAAATAGTGCAGGCATGAGGCTTTGTCTTGCATGGAGCCAAACCCCAGTTCGACCCCCTGGGACCACATGTCCCTGGGGAATGATGGGGAGTGAGCCCTGAGCACTGCCAGCGTTTGCCCAGAACTAACAACAAAGCACTGTTTCACGCTGCCTTCTCAGTAGAACGGACATCAGGGCTGAGAACCTCCCAAGTTTCCAGCCCCTCAGAGTTGCCTCATTAGAACAAGACACTCATCCACTGGCCAATTCCAAAGGGTTCAAATGCCCTCTGCTAAGGTCCAAGAGCAGATACTAAACCAAGAATGTTCCGAGGGTGACATGAGTTTAGAGCCTGTGCTGGGGGGCAGACCCACGTGGTTCTCAGCAGCACGCAGCCGACCTTGCTGGTGTGTAGTTAAAGGTACTTACAGCAGGGTCTGGAGCCATAGCACAGCAGGCCAGCTGCTTCCTTGCTTTGCGCACCGCCAACCCAGGTTCCATCCCCAGCATCCGGTCCAGTCCCCCAAGCACTGCCAGGAGTGATTCCTGAGTGCAGAGCCAGGAGCAACTCTTGAGCATTACCAGTGTGACTCCCCAAAAAAAAACCCCTTTCCCCCAAAAAAATGACAGTTACAATAAGTATATGTCCTTGACTCGCCTCTCTTTGTGCTTTTATTGCAACATGTATCAATTTGTATTCGCGATCTATACATATATATTTATATTGTAAATGTGCATGTATAAACCCACTGCATTATGATTTTATTCTTCATAAGTTGTCTTTCAAAAAATGACAAAAGGGGCTGGAGCAATAGCACAGCAGGTAGGGGTTTGCCTTGCACGCTGCCAACTAGCTCGATCCCCGGCATCCTATATGGTCCCCCTAGCACTATCAGGAGTAATTCCTTAAATGCAGAGCCAGGAGTAACCCCTGAGCATCACCGGTGTGACCCACAAAGAAAAAGAAAAGGAAAGAAAGTGGCCAGGGTCTTAATATTGCCTGCATGTTGGGGCGGAGGAAGACTTTGGGGATCCCTCAGGTCACAGGAGGTTCCAGTAGGTCACAACTTGAATACTTTTGAGTTTCTGCTCCCTGTACTATCGGGAACGCCACTGGGGTCCCCGACAGTGTCAGGACAGAAGTTCTCTTGTACCTCCGAGGACGCCAGGGGAACAGATAAAAACTCAGAAGTCCAGCGCAATTCCAAAAAGGCTTTTAATAGTACAAAAGCTCTTCCACAGCACTCCAATACAATGAACAAACTCTAGCTCTGGTCCGAACTTAGACCATACAAAAGAGCCTAAGTCTCCCACCAAAGAGAGAGGATCTCACCCGAGCTGAGTCCTACCCAGAAGAAGGAGCAAAAGGCCAAAGAGCAAAAAGCCAAAAGCCGCAGGAGCCAAAAGCCGAAAGCGAAAAGGCCCAAAGGGGCCTCAAGTCAGTCCCCTTATATAACCAAAGTAATCCAGGGAGGGTCATGTCAACAAAGAACCCTAAACAGAGTGTAGTGCCACACCCTATTGCAGGTATAAACAAACGTTATGCCAAGGACTAATCCCGAGATTATCTCTTATGTAAAACACTGGGAGAGAGAGAGGGCTGATATAAAGTAATACATCTTAATATCATGAGCTTCATGTAATCTAGATGGTACCCACAAGGTCCTTCTTATTATTATCTGCACCAGGGTGATTCTGAGTGTCTTGTTCTCGTGTACTGAAAGGGTCACACTCTCCTGCTTAGAGCAAACTAGTATGATCCTTCCTATAGTCTTCCTATAGTCTCTGCGTTTTTTTTTTTTTTTTTTTTTTTTGGGTCACACCCGGCAATGCTCAGGGGTTACTCCTGGCTCTGCACTCAGGAATTACTCCTGGCGGTGCTCGGGGACCATATGGGACGCCGGGATCGAACCCAGGCCGGCACAGGCCGGCCGCGTAAGGCAAACGCCCTACCCGCTAGGCTATCGCCCCCGGCCCTAGTCTTCCTATAGTCTCAACGTAGCCAGGGTGGTAGTCTCCTGGTAAATTCTAACTGTCCCACGCTGGGTGCAGTGGGTATAAAGAGGAGCTGTGCCCAATCTAGAAAACATAGAAGTCTTAGTAGATGTATAAGTCAGAAGTTATTCAGTCAAGGTGACTTCTGTAACTGCCACACCCTCTAGCAGTATTTACGTAGAAGAGAGGTCTCTAGAATGAACCTTGGCTTAAATAGATTAAGCTGGGAGTGGGCAAAACAGCAAAGCTCCCAGAATGGCTAAACCTGTTCTCCAACACTGTACTGCAGCTCTGCTGCAAATTCATTTGTCCTGATGTCAAAAATAAGTGAAGCCCCTGTTTGGCCCAGAAACCTCCTAAGACCCATGTCTTTTCTTTCATGTCAATAGATCGTCCGCGTGGAGCCCTTGGTGACCATGGGTCAGGTGACAGCCTTGCTGACCTCCATCGGCTGGACGCTGCCTGTGCTGCCCGAGCTGGATGACCTCACAGTGGGTGAGGACTGACTGTCCCAGGACCAGCACTGAGGCTCCTGGGTCCCTGGGCCCCACTCACCCAGGCGCCGCTTCTGTCCCATATGGGACAGGAGAGCCCCTGCCTGTACCGGCCGACCCAGAGAGGAATGCATAGTGCCTGCCCTTCCCCGCGATCAGTGGCGGGTGATGCCAGCCTTTATCCACTGGCCTGTGTCCATGATCCAGTTCTAACCTCGGGACACTCTGGTCTCTCTGGGCTTCTGGAGAG
Source organism: Cryptotis parvus (assembly GCA_021461705.1). NCBI lineage: Eukaryota > Metazoa > Chordata > Mammalia > Eulipotyphla > Soricidae > Cryptotis > Cryptotis parvus. Next base: position 87,116 of record JAJIBD010006849.1, on the reverse strand, counting down.
TTCTTCGTCCTCAAAGCTCTTATTCTGCAAGGGATAACTGAGTCCCTTTTATTCTGCCCTCAGAGCCCTGAGCTGTTCCAGCAGGACACAGCCACCCCCACTTTTTGTTGGTCCATACCTGGTCATGCTCAGGGGCTAATCCAGGCTGGGGCGTTCCCAGCAGTCCTGGGGGAGCTGTGCAGCTCCCGGGATTGACCTGTGGCCATCTGCAGGTGAAGCATGTGCCCGTCCTCTGAGCTCCCTGTTAAAATGGACACACCCAGATTTCTCAGCAGCCCCTGGCCATCAGGGAGAGCGCGAGTGCCACACCACACTCCCTTCGCCCTCCTCTCCTGCCCCCAGGCCCCTGAGACAGGCATTCCTGGCACGGTCTATTTCTGCCTGCCCCGCGGATATGCCCTCTCGCCTCCTACCCCGTGCCCGCATCCCGGCTGACATGTGTCGGTCTCCGCAGGGGGCCTGATCATGGGCACAGGCATCGAGTCCTCATCCCACCGGTTCGGCCTGTTCCAGCACATCTGCACGGCCTATGAACTGGTCCTGGCTGACGGCAGCTTTGTGCGCTGCACGCCTGTGAGTTTTGGGGCGGGCAGCGGTGCGGGGTTGGGGGTACCCCACCCATTTGCCCTGGTGTCGGGGTGGTTCTCCTAGGTGCTACTTTCAGAGCAGGGTGGTGGGTACGCCCCACAGTGCTCGGGCTATCCTGGTGCTGTCCAAGACAGGAGCTTTGGGTACAGTTCAGGTGTTGGTTCGCTTACAGAAGGTAGATTTCAGGCTGGGGTGCCTGGAAATCTGAGTTTGGGTTTTTTTGTTTTCCCTGAAAATGGGTAGGTAGGTCAAATAAGTTGGGAGAGCCCTGGGCTAAGCATTAAGAAGACCTGCTTTGGAGTTTATGGCGTTGTTGTGCCCACAGTGGGATGTAGATATTTGCGGCTTTTACCCTGACAAGCGGCAGGGACGGAGCCTTGAAGTGAGGGAGGGTCTCGTCTCATCCCTCCAGCTATTCTAGGATGGGAGGATGGGGTGTTCGGGGAGCCCCAGAAAGTGGGCCTCGTGGACCAGCATATAGGAAGCTCTGGGCTGGACACGAGGCCCTGTGTGGACTCACATCGGTTCAATCCCAGCGGTGTATTAGCAGGGGGCGCTATCCCAGAAGTGTCTGCCTGGCCTCCTCTGGGTCCCCCAGCCCTCCTGGCCATGGCACTGTCCCCTGACAGCATGTGCTCCAGGGCCCGTATCTACTGTCTCAAAGACGCCTGGGCCATGACTGTGCTGGTTCTACCTGACCCCCCGCTCCTGATCACACGTAACTTATGGAGACTAGAGTGTCAACGCCGGGGCCAGGTGGAAAGTGGTGTCTGTTTCCAAGACTAATTCCAGTGCAAGAAAGTGATGACTAGAATGGGCGGGGGGACCAGCTGAGGTGCTCTAGGGGGCACTGAATCAGGTGTTTGACGTCTGGCCTGAACCCGAGCATCACTGTAGACCTTCAGGAACCCTGGAGAGCCACATTGTTCTTACCTGCTCTGTGAAGGCAGGGTATGGCGGGGGTCCATGGACAGAAGCCTCTGTCGCCTGGGTCCTGGCCTGGAGGGGCTGATTTCAACGTCCTTGTGCCTTCGGCCCTCCACACGGGTCTGGGCAGGGCCCCTCCTTCCCTTTGGGGGTCTTTAGGCAGTGGGCTCAGCCTCCCTCCTAGAGACTTTTCCAGCAGTGCCTCAGCGGGAAGGAGGGTCAGTGTGAGGCCCCGACAGGGCACGAGGGGGCGAGGGGCAGAGTCCCAGAGAGCACCGCCTGCTGGCTTCCAGGATGGGTGACCGACAGGTCAGCCTGGTGGCGCCACCCAGCATTCAGTCTCGGCACATGTCACCCCCCAGTCGGAAAACTCAGACCTGTTCTACGCCGGCCCTGGTCCTGTGGGACCCTGGGCTTCCCTGGTGGCCGCCGAGATCCGCATCATCCCCGCCAAGAAGTTTCAGCGGCTGCGGCTGGTGCCCGTGGCGGGGCCTGGAGGAGATCTGCGAGCGGTTCACGCGCGAGTCCCAGCGGCCCGAGAACCACTTCGTGGAGGGGCTACTCTACTCCCTGGACGAGGCTGTCATCATGACGGGGGTCCTGACGGACGCAGGTCGAGCCCAGCAAGGTGAGGTGCCGGCAGCGGTGAGGCATGGCTGGGTAGAGGGTGGCGGCTCTGGGCTGGGGTGGACACATCCGCACCCCACACCTGCGGGCTCGAGTCTCCCACGTAGGGCCTCCTGCACCCACACCACAAACCTTCACTTCACTCATTTACACGGAATTTATTGTCATCAGCCAGAAATCCCAAAGCCTCAGTGCCTAGAGCCGTGTTGCCTGAGCTGTCCGGGCTCTTTCTCCTGGACCCGCCCAGGCCTGGCTTTCCCCCCTGTACCACCGGTCTGCCCCACCTCCATTCTGGAAACTGAGGCTCCCAGAGGTCGTGTGAACCTGAGAAATGATAAAGCCTCGATCCGAGTTGTTGACCGCGCCTGGCACAGAGTCCAGAGTGGGGCCAGCAGTGGCATAGTGGCAGGCCCTGGCACAAAAGCAGAACAATCCAGGCCGGGCCCGCTCAGCCTCAGTGATTTTTCTCGGTGCGGGAGGACAAGCTTAACGCTAGGAACTTGCAAGTATGAACAAGTAGGAAGGAAACAGCAGTACCCAGGGCCCAGCACCAGGTGTGGCTGAGGTGTTCGGTCACCTGGTTTCTTCTCTTTCCAGCCGTCTTTTATTTATTTTTTTTCAAGTTTATAAATTCCAAAGTGTGGATCCTGAGCGGTCCTAGAGCAGGTAGAGTGTTTGCCTTGCACGTGCCCAACCTGGGCTCCCCATCCCCCCATAAGGTCCCCTGAGCCCACCAGGAGTGATCCCTGAGTGCAGAGGCAGGAACGATCCCTGAGCACCAAGCCCGAAGGTCCTGGCTAGATACCTGCCTACCTAATTCATTTTAAAATTGGAAGGGAGTGGGCCGGAGCGATAGCCCTGCGGGTAGGGCGTTTGCCTTGCATGCGGCTGGCCTCATGCCAGCCTGGGTTCGATCCCGGCATCCCATATGGTCCCCTGAGCACCGCCAGGAGTAATTCCTGAGTGCAGAGCCAGGAGTAACCCCTGAGCGTCGCCGGGTGTGACCCAAAAAAGCAAATAAAATAAAATAAAATAAAATAAAATAAATAAAATAAAATAAAATTGGAAGGGAGGAGGGGCTGGGCTCATGGTAGGCAGCTTCTCTTGAATGTGTGAGGTTCTACCTTTGATCCCCAGAGTTGAAATTGGAAAAGGCTTAAAAACCATCGTGTCCATCCCCTCTCCGGTTAGGAAATGAGGCCCGCAGGAGGCCACACAGCTGGCGCAGGGCACAGCTCAGGGTGGGTGTCCTGCCCCGGGTTCATGACCTTTGTGTCAGCTTCCAGGATCTGTCCCCACCGACTGGGAGGGCACCCCCTTTCCTGAAATGCATGCTGGACCAGGGAGCCTGGTGCTGTCCAGCCCCGACTCTGCCACCCTGAGCCCTAGCACCCAGCAAGGATGCTAAGCCAGAGGAGTTCCCGGGCAAACCCTCTGCAGCTGCCAGGAGTGGTAAACTGAGAGATAAGCCAAGTGGAGTCAGCATCCCGGGGCCATTGCCTTACTAGGTCTGAAGGCATAGGGCTGTGCACAGTGTTCTTTATGGGGGAAGGGGTCCCTCTCATGTGGGGCTTAGGAGGTCCTCCCAGCTCACGGGAACTACATGATTCTGGAGATCAAATCAGGGTCCGCCACAGCAAGTACCTTAACCCCGTACTATGTCTCTAGCCCTTGTGCAACTTTTCTGGTTTTTTGGTTGGAGAGCCACACCCAGCAATGCTCAGGGGTCACTCCTGGCTTTGTGCTCAGGGATCAGTCCTGGCACAGCTCAGGGGACCACAAGGGGTGCTGGGCCTTGGAGCCAGGTCGGCTGCGCACAAGACAAGCCTTACCCCTGCAGTGTCTCCGGCCCGGTACCACTTCTTAAGTGCCGGCGCCCCTGCCCCGGAGCTTTCCCAGAGGCTGTCCCAGGAGGGCTCAGGCTCAGGCCCCGAGACTTTAACCAGGCATCTGGGTGCAAGGAGGTGCCTTTGGTGAGCCCTTTGACAAGCCTTTGCTTGGGATACCCAGGGATTTGGCCTATGTGCCAGGCCCTGCGGTGGGCTCTGGGGAGGCCCTGGGCAGAGGCCTGGCATGGGGATGTGGCTCTCCCTGATGCTGGAATTGAGGGGCCTCTTGCTTCCCCAGCCCCGGGCGGACACTACACATTCCAGGTGTCCGAGTCGTGACCGCACTGGGCCGCGCAGGTGCCGGATTTCTGTCTAGTTTCGCTCAGTGGACCGGTGCCTGCATGGTTTCTTTTGCTGCTTGCCACATGCTGAAATTGAGCTGGGCACACAACTCTTCAGCTCCAGTTTCTACCCTGCTTGCCTCCGTCTTCTCCCCCGCTTCCCTCCGCCCACGTTTGCTGCATGCCCGTTGCATGGGCCCCGGCCAGCCCATTGACTCTCAGGGCCGGCAACCCCGGTGCCTGGGCCTCAGCCCTGTACGTGTCATTTCTAATGAGCATAAACAGCTCCCTCTGGTATCTCTACGCATCTCTTACCATTTATGCGCAGAGTGGCCGGCCCCGTCACCCAGCTTGTGAGGGACAGGGCTGGGGGCCGCCCTCCTTCTTCCCCCCTCGACACCTCTGCCTGGAATTCATTGTCCAGCTGAAAACTGCAGCTTGAGAGGCCGAGGTAGCCCCAGACACCCAGGGCAGGTGTCCAAAAAACCACACAGGACTGAGGGAAGACCAGGGGTCAGTAAGACCTAGGCTGGGAAGACCGAGATCAAAGGGAGAGCAAGTGTCCACTACTGGAGGCCACTGAGCCCTGAGGATCGTGGGGCTGACCAGGAAATGTGTTCTTGGTCAGGGGTCCTTTGAGGAGAGGAAGACCACCTTCCATCACTGGTGGAATGGCCTTCCCCTGCTGTCCTGCATGGTGAAGCCCATTCCACTGTGACGCTGGGGTTTCAGAGCAGCAGGCCAGGCTGGGGTCGCCCCGAGCGAGCAATGGCTGCACCTGCTCCCCTTCCGACCCCCCGCCTCTGCCCTGTGCCCCAAGCACCCGCCGTGCCATAGTGCGCCAGGCCTGCCAGCACCTCGGAGGTGTTAACAGACAAGAGCGCTTTGAAGAGGCCAGCAGGGCCCAGACGGCCCCGTATCGTCGTTACAGCCTGCTGGCTACGGGCCACGCTGAGCACGGTGAGCCGACACAAGGGCTCTGTCATTTCAGCTGAACAGCATTGGCAACTACTACAAGCCCCTGGTTCTTCAAGCACGTGGAGAACTACCTGAAGACAAACCGCGAGGGCCTGGAGTACATTCCCTGAGGCACTACTACCACCGGCACACGCGCAGCATCTTCTGGGAGCTCCAGGTGAGCTCGGGTTTCCGGGGACCGACTTGCAGCCAGGCCTCTCGCCTCCCTGAGGGCAAAGACGCTTGGCCCAAGGGACCGCACGCAGTTCCCCGCTATGCTGCCTGGAGGAGTCTCCGCTCCCCATCAGGAAGTGGGCTGCTGGGCCACGCTGGGAACACTGACTGATCCAGGCTTGGTGGAAGCCTGGCCAGGCCGACAGGGAAGGGCTGTGAGAACGAGAAAGGAGGTCAGTCACCGGCCGCAGAGCTCTGAGCGGGCAGGGCCGGTGTGGGGGAGCTGTGGATGTTTTATTTTATTCATTATTACTTATTAAAACACTGTGAGCTGTGATGTTTTAGATAGGGGTTATTAAAGGCCCCTCAGGGGGCTGTTTGACATCAGGGGACAGACGGGCAAGGGACAACGCTGAGGACAGCCCACAGGCGAGGGAGTGCTGGAGCACAGGTCTGCAAGTGGGCTGTTTCTCTGGTGTGGCAAACCAGTGGCGGATCAGTAAAACATTAAAAAAAGAAAGAAAGAAATTGAGGTGAAGTCAAATAGCATGAAATTAACTGTTTTAGTTCCTGGCCTGCTCTCGGCAGCACGTGGAGGAACCAGGTGGCGCCCAGTTTAACAGGGCCAGCCGGGCGGACGCCTCAGCCCTGCCGTCTCTCCTGCCCCTAACGCAACCGCTTTTATTTATTTTTAAATTTTTATTTATTTTTTTCCTTTTTATTTATTTATTTGCATTTTGGGGTCATACCTGGAGACACTCAGGTGTTACTCCTGGCTCTGCACTCAGGAGTTACTCCTGGCGGTGCTCGGGGACCATATGGGATGCCGAGGATCGAACCCTGGTCGGCCGTGGTACAAGGCAAACGCCCTACCTGCTGTGCTATCGCTCCAGCACGAACCATTTTAAACTGTACAGTCCTGTGGTCTTTAGGGTGTTCACAGTGTTATGCTGTCCCTTCATTTTTTTGTTTTTGTTTTTGCTTTCTGGGTCACACCGGCGATGCTCAGGGCTGACTCCTGGCTCTGCACTCAGGGACCCCTCCTGGCAGTGCTCAGGGGACCATATTGGATGTCAGGGATGGAGCCTGGGGTCCTGTGCAAAGCAAGCGCCCTCCCTGCTGCTTCATCACTCCAGCCCCAGAGCTGCTACTCTGCTCAGTTCCAGGTTCTTTATCTCTCTAAGGAACCAGGGGAGAAGGTGACTTGGGGTGCTGGTGACTGCTGTGAGAATGAGGAGGAAAATGGGGAGATTGTTCTGGAACAAGTGGCTTGGCGGTGCCTTCACACCCGGATGGTGGGAATCCACCCAGTGAGGAAGGATGGATTGGGCCCGGTTTGTTGATTTGTTTTGTTTTGGGGGGGGGGGATGGGCACGCCCAGTGGTGCTCAGGACTTACTCCTGGCTCTGTGCTCAGGAATCACTCTTGGCAATGCTTCGGGACCATATGGGGTGCTGGGGATTGAACCGGTCACCCTCGTGCAATGCTGCCCACTATTCTACCGCCTCCAGCCCTGTTTCTTAGAAAGGCGCAGAGGCCAGAGGCCAGCTCGGTACTGGGAGATAAAGGGCAGAGGGCCTGGAGAGCAGGGCCAGGCTGTGGTGGTCTCTGGATGCCACCGCCCTTAGCTTGGCGGCCGGAGAGAACCTTGGATCCCCGGAGCAGGACAGGGTACACCAAGATGGGAGGTGACAGGGGCCACATTTAAGACGTAACTTCCTGAGGTAGAGACGCGGAAGGGACGTGGTTCCAGGCGATACTTTGGGGATCAAAGGACTGTTTTTAGGGGCAGACGCAAGCAGCTTTTAAACATAAGCAGAGTTGGGGCTGGAGCGATAGCACTACAGGGAGGGCGTTTGCCTTGCACGCGGCTGACCCGGGTTCGATCCCCGGCATCCCATATGGTCCCCTGAGCATTGCCGGTGTGACCCAAAAAAGCAAAAAAATAAATAAATAAAAATAAGCAGAGTGATGCCGCGTGGCTCACGAAGGGCAGTGTAACCTAGCTACGGGCCCCGTCCTACCCCAAACAGCAGATCCAGGAGGCTGGCAGCATGCCAGCTGCGAGGGGCGTGAGGAAACGATGCCAGCACTCCACACGGAATCGGTTTTGGTCATGCTCGCTGTTCGATGTCTCATGGCTCACTGCACACAGAAATGCCACGCACAACTAGGGGACCACACTCTGGGCCCATCTAGAAGGAACTTCAGTGTCCACTGGGGAGGAGCCCAGCAGAGGTCAGCCCACAGCCCACTGCACGGCAGATGGACACACACAGAATGCCTAGCAGCGGCTGTCTTAGGGGTGCAGAAAGGGTCAGGGCCGGGCTGTGGGGACAGGCCAGAGGCGGGAAAGGAGGGACTCAGCGTGCTGGACTCAGGCTGTGCGCCTGCAGGGCTTTTGCGAGGACTAGGGAAGCATACGGCCACTGTCTGGATGACCGTTGGCAGGCTGGGATCCGCAGGAGGAAGCGGAAGTTCTTCCTTCCCCCAGCCTCACCCCCTGAAGAAGGTGATTTCAGGGGAACAAAACACAGCTGCCAAAGCTCGGCCTGGCGGCGCTCTCAGAGCCCACCGACCCTTGGTCTGACGTGAGAGCTGGTGGTGTTGCCTCTGCAGCTGCTAGACCTGGAGGACAGGGACAGGGCCCAGGTACCCCCAGCACCCGGCAGAGAAGCTGGGGTTGCCCCCGGGCATCTTGTGATGAGTGAAGGAGCATCAGGAAGATGGTTGCTGAGCAGCCGCAGTCCTTACTGCAGCGGGTGGACAGGAAGATGCTGGTGGCATGGGGCGTGAGGACCGGCCTTGGTGAGCACATGGAGAGGCCTCCCGAGAGCCGGAGGCGGAGTTGTAGTTCTAAGTCCCTCTGACGGGCTCTGGGCAGCCACGCCGCTACCCTGAGGCCAAGCGCCAGTCCCAGCTAAGGGAGCTGAGCCCAGGGAAGTGAGCGACAGCCCAAGGTCATCAGAGCCGAGAACCCAGCCCAGATCTGACCAGGGAAAGTCCGGGGTCCACTACACCCCTCCAGCCCGGATCTGACGGCAAGGTCCTGGCGCCCACTGGCACCCCAAGACACTCGGCCCTGCCTGGTCCCGCCTCTCCATCCCCCCGTGTCTTGCAGGACATCATCCCCTTCGGCAACAACCCCGCCTTCCGCTACCTCTTCGCGCTGGATGGTGCCCCCCAAGATCTCCCTCCTGAAGCTGACGCAGGGCGAGGCGGCGCGCAAGCTGTACGAGCAGCACCACGTGGTCCAGGACATGCTGGTGCCCATGAAGATGCCTGCAGCAGGCCCTGCACACCTTCCACAGCGACATCCTCGTGAGCAGACGCCCGGCAGAGGCCGGCGCCCAGCCAGAACTCGGGCAGGCGCAGCCCGCGGAGGGGAGATGGTGGCGGAGGCCCAGCTGGCCCTCGGGTCCGTGCGCAGCCCGGGTGCCTCCCTTTAGGTCATGGACTCCCTCTGGGGCCTGCGGGCAGTGGGATGGCTGCCCGGTCGGTCACCCACAGACTTGGTCACCCACAGACCCCGCTGCTCCCTCCAGGTCTACCCCATCTGGCTGTGCCCATTCATCCTGCCCAGCCAGCCGGGCCTGGTGCACCCCAAGGGAGACGAGGCCGGGGCTCTACGTGGACATCGGCGCCTATGGGGGAGCCACGCCGTGAAGCACTTTGAAGCCAGGTCATGCATGAGGCAGTTGGAGAAGTTCGTCCGCAGCGCACGGGTCAGTGGCCAGCGGATGATACAGACCCTGGGCTCAGCAGAAGAGGCCCCACTCAGATGGGGGCGGGCTCCAAGGTCCCCTGTGGCTGTGGCTGGGCCCTGCCTCCTGTGACCATGTCTAGGGGCGCCAGGTTGGGAGACCACAGTCAAGGGAGTAGAGGACAGCCAGTGTCCATCTACACTGTCACGTAGCCGCAGCAGCCCAAGGGAAGCAGGAGAGCGTGGTTCGGGTCTGGTTCCATTTCTGTGGCTGGTCGCAGGAGCAAGGAAGGGGTGGGGTGTAGGGGTTGTTCTCCGACCGAGGGGATGATGTACGACTCTCAGTTGTACACATCCAGCAGCTCGCCCAAGCTGTGGACTGAATACTCGTGATGCAGAGTCACAAAACTGCTGAGAATCCAGGCTCGTGAGAGCCCCAAGCTCTGGGGTCACCTAGCACTTCCGGTCTGCCCTGAGCCTCAATTTCCCATCTGCAAAAACGGGACTAAAGGACATGGCACCAGCTGGGGACCGGAGCGATAGCACAGCGGGAGGGGGCATTTGCCTTGCACACGGCCCACCCGGGTTCGATCCCCGGCATCCCATATGCTCCCCAAGCACCTTCAGAAGTAATTCCTGAGTGCAGAGCCAGGAGTACCCCTGAGCATTGCCGGGTGTGACCCAACCTCAAAAAAACAAAAAGGAAAGAAAGAAAATAAAAAGCAGCACCACCTGCCCAAACTCAGTCCTAAGGTCATGAGACACCAGCCAAGGGTCCAGCCGCGTGGGGGGCGTGGGGGGACGTGGGGAGTGAGTGAGCCCCTCCCCCGCCCTGCAGGTTCCAGATGCTCTACGCCGACTGCTACATGAACCGCGAGGAGTTCTGGGAGATGTTCGGCGGCTCCTTGTACCACAAGCTGCGAGAGCAGTTGGGCTGCCAGGACGCCTTCCCCGAGGTATACGACAAGATCTGCAAGGCCGCGAGGCACTGGAGCCGGACCCCGAGAGACACGGAGCCGGGGGCGGCCTCCTGGGGCCCAGCTTCCCTTCACTCGGCCTGCCGCTCCCCAGACCCTCATGTCCCCAGCATCCTGCCCAGGCTGCCCCCACAGCCTGCCCCCGCTTCCCGCTGTGGGGGCAAGGACACAGGAACTCGGGTCCAGCTCGTCCTCTGGGCGCCCTCCCCCGCCTGAGCTGGGCCCCCCGCCCCGTCTGTTGAAAGGGCGTTGCTGACACTTGCCTGCTGGGGGCAGGGTCCTCTTGAGCGGCACCTGCCCCCACCCCACACCCTGCTAGAAGTGGCAGATCTCGGGGGTGCCCACAACTACTTTCCACTCACCGGACAACTGACAGCAGCGCTGTGGCCGGGGCTGGCGTCCCCGGCCCAGGTTTGGCTGGAACAATGAAAGGGACGGCCCGGAGTTGCACGCCATGATGTGGGTCTGCCAGAAGCACCCGCTGGGAGCACGGAGGCGCGTGCCTCTGCCTGGCTGAGGCCGCGGGAGCACAACAGTCCCGCTGTGCCATGCCAGAGTCCTCGCAGCACCACGGAGACCTGTCCCTCCTACTCCCAGCCACCACCCAAGTCTGGGGGGCACCGAGGGCCAGGCCCCCTCCTGGGTGCACCGGCCTTTCTGCTCTGAGTCCCACCCGAGGGCCCAGGTCGCCCCTGCCCACCTGCCACTGTTGTTGCGGTAAGGGGGCCCACACCCAGCAGGCACTGTGTGAGTCGGGTCCTCGAGGGCCCACCCTGGGGCTGGAAAGAGGGCAGCGACTGACCTCGCGCTCCCAGCGTCCCCCGTCTCCCGGCGCCACCCCGGCTGTAGTTCATTTCAGTGCCTTACAAATCCGGAGCTCAGAGAAAGTTCGCTCCCTTCCCCTTCCAGAGGGAAGGGGCCCACCTGTGAAAGCCAGTTGCTCCCGCAGCAACGCCCCCCTCCCCAGGACTACCCAGAGCCTGCATGGAAGCTGCCCGTGAGGAGAGTTGGGCTCCCGCAGGCCCCAGGAGTCTCCCGGGAGCTGCTCTTTCCTCTAGGCCTGCAGCCTCTCCATCGCCGGCTGCAGCAGTGACCTCGGGGGTTGCCTGTACTTTTACAAGGCACCCCTGGTTGGCCGGGACCGGGAGCACCAAGTCTGGTCTCACGCGTGGCACTCAGACAGGGCCTTCACCCTGCCCCACGGCCCCTGACTGCAAGGGCAGGAGGTGAGAAAAGAAGAAAACCTCATGGCCCCGCCCCTAGCCGAGGCTGGTGTGTTCCCTGCGCTTCCTGCCTGGGCTGACCTCATGATTCTGCTCTGTAGAGGAATGGTTAGCCCCAGTGAAAGGGCCCCACAGCTAAGGCCCCTGCCCTAAGCTGCCATGGGGGTTGTCCTAGATGCCAGCAGCCTCTGCCAGGCTTGGTCCCCGCCTCCACACTCGCCACCCGTGCAGGTCTCCCCAGGGGCTGCGGCCCGGGCTCCCATCTCAGCGCGCCCACAGAAGCAGTCCTGGGGACCCTTTCATGCAAAGCCCGGGGTTCTGGGCTGTGTGAAGGGTTTCAGGTGCGTCAGGACAGCAGAGGGCAGGCCTTAGCGGCCCCAGGAAGTGGGACTGGCCGCTGTGGTTTCTTGCTTCCCCGTCCACGCTGGGGCGGAGGAGAAGGAACAAGTCCACTCCGTGCTGAGCACTTCACCTCCCTGTGGCTGCTGCTTGTGTAAAATAAAAGTGTGACCTGGATGTCGCCTTTGTTGGTGCTTGTGCCGGCGACCGCGGGTGTGCGTGACTTGGGAGTGGGCTTCAGTACAGCCCCTACTTTCTCCTGGACAGCAGAGGGATGTGCAGACTATCGGAGCAGTGTGGCGTGGGGCGCCCCATGAGGGTTGGCCTGGTCACCGTGTGTGGCTGTGGCCACAGTCTCAGTAGGGTATGGACTCCAGGGGGGACAGGGGGAAGCAAGGAACCAGCACTTGATCCGGTGACTTGGTCACGTGCGGATGTGCTATGCAGAGCCAATGTATGCGTTAAGAGCTTGGGCTGAGGGCCAGAGTTCAGGCATCATCTTGCACACGAGCCACCAGCACAGTTGGTCTCCTCCAGAGCCCTGCCAGGAGTGATTTCTGAGCACAGCTGGGTGCAGCCCCAAACCAAAACACAAATGAGGATCCCGAGCACATGAAAAGGCTGCAGTCCTCGTTTTGTCACTTACATGTGACCACAACAACAAGAGATTGGCGATCTGCTTTGCCACATGGCCTCGCACCTAGCCGAGCTGGTGTGTTCCTTGCGCTTCCTGCCTGGGCTGACCTCATGATTCTGCTCTGTAGAGGAATGGTTAGCTCCAGTGAAAGGGCCCCACAGCTAAGGCCCCTGCCCTAAGCTGCCATAGGGGTGGTCCTAGATGCCAGCAGCCTCTGCCAGGCTTGGTCCCGCCTCCACACTCCGCCACCCGTGCAGGTCTCCCCAGGAGCTGCGGCCCGGGCTCCCATCTCAGCGCGCCCACAGAAGCAGTCCTGGGGACCCTTTCATGTCCACCAGGACAGCCACATGCAAACTGAGGAGGGGTCTCGCCAGATACCAGGCCCACCAGCACCATGAACTTGGACTTCCCAGTCTCGAGCTAAGAAATGTTTTGGCCTCCAGTCTATGGTCATTTAACATGGCGGTCTATTAAGTGTTGAATCAAGGGACCCAAGAGAGTGGACTCCTGTTGAGGCCAGAAAGATAGTGCACAGGAAGGGCTCTTGCCTTGCACGGAGCTGACCCTGGTTTGATCCCTGGCATCATACGGTCCCTGAGCTGCCAGGAGTGATTCTGTGTATAGAGCCAGCAGTAAGTCCTGAGAACCAAGTGTAGCCCAAAAAATTAAGTATTTAATGTTTAAAAAAGGCTGAATTCTGTCTGCACATCACCCCTTGTCTCCGCTGAGCTCCATAAGGCCAGGAACAGTCATTGGTTTATTTGTTGTCTGGAGTGGGGTGAGATTTAGGTTCTCTGGTGAGCTTGGGGACTCCTGGTGCAGTGCTCAGGACTCACTCCTGTGGTGCCCGAGTGTAACCAGTGTGTGCTAGCCATGAGCAATGCAAACCCCTTTTCCCTCTACCATCTCCCCAGCCCAGCTTTTTTCTTTCTTTTTTTTTAAATTGAACACTGTTAGGACGAGAGTACAAACAGGCAGGTACTTGTCTTGCACATGTTCAGTCCCCAGCGCTCCTTATGGTCCAGAACCGACTAGGAGTGATACCTGGTTTCACAGGGCCAGGAGGAAGCCCTGAGTACAGGCAGTGTGGCCAAAACAAGAAAAAAAAGTGCTCCGAAGAATGTTCTTGCTCAGACACGCACAGGCCCTCGGGAGCTCTGTGCCAGGAGCAGCGACAGGCACCGCTATATTAACTTTTTGTCTCACAGTGCCCTATTTATTTGGGGGCACACTCAACAGTACTCGGTGTTCACTCCTGGCTCTGCATTGAGGCATTACCCCTAGAAGGGCTCGGGTGGCAGGATTGAGCCTGGTCAGCAGCTTGAAGGCCAATGCCTTCACCACTGTACTATCGACCCGGAAGAACCTTAGTACAGGTTCTTAGTACAGGGCAGCAGATGTTGCCCTACTGCTGAGTCTGACAGTGTGAAACTGGCACGCATGCAGTAGGAATCAGGCTTTGAACTTTGGCTTTAGCCTTTTCCTAGACCAGTGAGAGGCCAGACCGTGGTCGTGAGCCCCAGTTTCCCAGCACCACTCCGTCACGCGTGTACACAACCTGCCCGGCTCCATGGTGGACTCATCTGGAGAGAGTAAAGGCTGATACTGTCACCTCCCACCAGGCACAGTTCATTTCAGCTCAGTGCTGCCAAAAGACCCCCAGGGACTTTCCACCCAGGTAATCACTCGGTTCCCCGCTTTCACTTCAGTATTTAGGGGAACTACTTGAGTGATTCAACACTCGTTTGGAAAACAGGCTTTGTACCAGATGATCTTGCCCAATGGTAGGCTAGTTCCGCCTGTTCTTAGGGTAGGTCCAGTACATATTTCCTGTTTTTTTTTTTTATTTTGCCTTTGAGCCATACCCAGTGATGCTTAGGGCTTTGTCTGGCTCAGGGATCACTCCTGGCTAAGCTCAGAGGCCATATGGGATGTGGGGGATCAAACACAGGTCAGCAGCGTGCAGAGCTAAGTCAGAGGGAATTTGAAGGATTGTACAACATCGTGTGGGTTTTGTGACTGGGCCAGTGTGTCCAGCTCCTGTGCTCTAGAGAGCACGTAAACCTGCCACCCTACCTCATCTCTCTGGGACGAAACGTGAAACGAAGCTCAGGCCGTGGTGACCGACCCAAGGCCCATCTTTTGGGCTACCTGGGGTGCCCACAAGCCTGACCCCACAGGTGGGTGGTGTCCCTGAAGTTGCACATTGCCTGGAGCTCAGGGGCCTCCTCCCAAGAACTTGGCCCTGCTGAGCTCCCCCAGGACAGAGGGGGAGTGCTCTGCCACCTCCCTCCTGGATTTAATGAGCAGGAAACCAAGCGCTTTGGCTGTAGAGTCGAATTCAAGAGCATCTTCCACCCCTTCCCTTGGTCTCCATCTGGAGCCAACGCGCTTGTTGCCAGATAATGGTGTCTTGGAGAAAGAGCGCGAATCTCTGCTCCCCCTATATAACAGTGACGACAGCTAAGTGTCTGCCCCACACACTGTCCTCTCCTGAGCAGTCCCACATGTCTTTCTCCAGCATCCTCTCCCGACGGTCCCTCTCCTCCCTCCCGGCCCCAGATGCGTCTTCAGGAACTTTGAGCCATCCGGTACTGGCCACGGCGGGCTTCCTTCAGCTGCAGCGGTCAGATGCGGGTTCTGAGCTGTAATCCACGGTGGGAAGGCACTTTCCCTTTGTGAAAGGGGTGATCCTTTCCCTTCAAAAAGACAGAAAGACATTGGAGCTGGTCTCAAGGGGGTAGAGAAAGACCACACACAAGAGGTACCCTCCAGTTGCTACAGTGGCGTAAAAAGCGATTACACACACACACACACACACACACACACACACACACACACACACAGAGCACACTTGTGGTTTCCAACAAAACAATCTGATTCTAAGGAGACACTTGCCTTGCATGGCTAACCAGCCAGAACCCCCAAGTTGATTGGAAGACAAAAAATCAGACACAAAATCCCAGAGCCTGAAAGATTTAGACTAACTCTGAGAGGAGACAGAGAGCCAGGTATGAGAGTGGGGGCTTGTCTGAGATCCCCCTGAATTCAGTCAGGGCCCCAACCTCAGTCTCTGTCTTCCCCATTGCTCTAACTCTGTGCTTGGAGCCTCTGAGTCCTCTGGTCTCTCCGGGATGTATCCAGAACACTCAGGTGGGTGTCAAACAGCCATGACCGTCAGCACACGACAGTTCTGTGTTTATTTAGGGTCTGTCTTCCCCACTGAGATGTAAAGTCGGGGAAGGCAGGATCCCTATTTCTCTATTGACATGGTCTCTGCACCCAACCTGCTCCCTCAGGCTGTGCGTGTAGCACAGAGAGCTGTGAGCACGCGGCAGAGGGAGCCCGGCCAGGCCAGAAGAGACAGCTCTACTGCCAGCGGTCCCTTACCTCTGACTGTCTCTGCCCCATCCCCTGATGCCCTGGCCTGAGGCCATGCCCTAAACCACAGAAGCAAAATTCCTAGCCCTCCCCACAGTACCACAGAGCATTGGATTTTTTCACTTGGCTTACTGGAGTTCCTTTTTTGTCCTGGGGATGAAACTCAAGGCCTCAGGTAAGCAAGCAGTCTAGCACTGGGCGCCTCCCCAGCCTCAGGGCGTTGCTGCTGTTGTTTTGACGGGACACACCGTACGTGCTGAGGGTAGGTGCCATGGGGTGCCAGGCTCAAACCCAAGGCTCCACATACTCAAAGCATGTGCCAATTAGGTCTTGAGCTACTTCCTCGGCCCTCAAAATAGGTTTTTCTGTTTGTTTGAGTGTTTTGTTTGTTTGTTTGGTTTTAGATCATACACAGATGGACTCAGGGCTTATTCCTGGCTCTGTGCTCATGGATCACTCTGATGGGCTTGAGAACCAAAGGGGTGCCACGGGTCAAACCTGGGTCAGCTGCACCCAAGGTGATTTTACCCTTTACATTATCTCTCTGGTCCCTCAGAACTATTACTTCCTATCAAATCCCTTTGAGTGGAAGTTGGACAAAACACATATTGAGAAAGAATGTGAGTTTAGAATACATAAATAACACTCAAAACTTAACACCAGAAAACAGCTTCAAGAGGCCAAAAGCTAAAAGGATTGGAGCAATGCCTGGCCAGTATCTGGGCCTGTGTTTGATGCCTGGCACTGAGCACTGCTCATTGTGACCAAAACAAAACAAAAGAAAAAAAATGTTGGGGCTGGAGCGATAACCCAGCGGGTAGGGTGTTTGCCTTGTACGCGGCCAGCCTATGCCGGCCTGGGCTCGATCCCCGGCATCCCATATAGTCCCCTGAGCACCACCAGGAGTAATTCCTGAGTGAAGAGCCAGGAGTAACCCCTGAGCGTCGCTAGGTGTGACCCTAAAAAGAAAAATAAATGTTGCTTCTGGGCCGGAGTAATAGTTCAGTCCATATGATGTTTGCCTTGCATGAGGCCAACCCAGGTTCAATCCCCGGCATCCCATACGGACCCCGAGCACTGCCAGGAGTAATTCCTGAGCGCAGAGCCAGGAGTAACCCCTGGTCATCACCAGGTGTAGCCCAAAAGATGGAACAAAAAATAAGCTGCTTCCCATCACCTTGTCTTTTTGGTTTTGGCTTTTTTAGGTCACAGCCGGCGATGCTCAGGGGTTACCCCTGGCGGTGCTCAAAGGACCAAATTTATGCTGGATATTGAACTGAATGCAAGGGCAGCTGCGTGCAAAGGCAAAAGCCCAACTATCACTCCGGCCCTCACCACCTTTGCTAAGGAAGCTTCCCAAACTGGTGTAGGACCAAGACGCGGGAGCCACTTTGATAAAAACGGGATTTCAGAGCTGGTTTCCCTGAGTCATCTGGTTGCCATGCCTTGCCAGAGCCTCCGACGTGAGAGAGGGACCGGCTCTAGCTTTAACATGGCTGTGAGGCTGCCGGGAGCGTGCCCGGGTGTGAGGCAGGCAGCAGCATCATCTGTGCTCTTCTTCCCTGGGAAGCAGGTACCAGACAGCGTCAGATGTGTGTGTGGGAGGGATTGAGCACCTCAGGGATCCTTTGCCTGACCAGGAGCTTTGTTGGTTGGCTGGTTGGTTTGTGGAGGCCACACCCAGCTCTGTTCAGGCATTACCCCTGGCTCTGTGCTCACGGAGTATATGGGGGGGCTGAGAAGTGAACCCGGGTCGGCCTTGTGCAAGGCAAGTGTCCTCCCCCATAGTGTTAATGCTCCAGCCCCCCCCTACCCGCAGCCTCTCACATGTCTCCACCACCCTCTGTGCGTCACAAGATTCCGAGAGATTAAACGATGGCCCGTCTCACACAGCCAGTCACAGCATGGCAGAGCCAGGCTCGGCGGCCCCTCCAACAGCCCCTGCTCGGCCTCAATGCGGAAGCAGCCGCAAGCACTCACTGCAGGAATTTGTCTCGGAGCGGGTCTGAGGGGTAGCGCTGGCATTTGCCCAGGTAGAGAGGCGGTACCGCTGCCGGTGGTCCTTGGTCTCCGTCAGCCAGGTGTTGAGGTAGCGGCCCACACCCACCGGGTTCTGCACGGACAGAGACAAGCCTGACTTCCGCGTCTGATCTCACTGCCACAGACCCCTGGCCTCCCAATTCCTGAGACCGGTTCCATTTGTCAGGGGGTTAGTTTTGTCCATGACAAAAAGAACCTTTCTCCCAGCCCCCAGCTCCCAGAACATCAGAGTAGCTGCAGATAGAATTGATAGGTTGGATTGTCCTGGTGGGAAAGATTGAGTCTTTGGGGGGGTTTGGGTGACACCCGTTGATGCTCAGGGTTACTCCTGGCTCTGCACTCAGGAATTACTCCTGGCAGTGCCTGGAGACCATATGGGATGCCGGGGATCAAGTTTGGGTTGGCCACAGGCAAGGCAAACACCCTCTCCGCTGTCCTATTGCTCAGGCCCCCAGTCGTGACTTTCTAGAGAGGATCTCCAGGTGGAGAGAGGGAAGGCAGGTATGGGGTCAACAAGGCAGGTGTAGGGTTAAACCCAATTAGCAAGGGTAGGTATGGGGTGAATGGGGCAGGTAAATGGAAATGTGCATGTGGGACCAGTCCCACTGGGGGGCGCTGGCCGGCCCGGCCTCTGCCTCACCAGCCCTCCAGGCCCAGGAGGAGGGATGGCTGCTGTCTGCAAGGAAGGAAAGGTGGGGTGGGGTGACTCAGCCGGAGCTCCTGGGCCGGGTGTGGGGCTGCCCGTCACTGTGCCCCCACTGCCCCCACTCACCCAGGCTCCCACTGTCATCCAGGAGGCCTTCGTGCGCCGGGAGACAAACAGGAAGGGCGGGTGTCTGTCGGGCTTCTCCTTGGACTCGGGGAAGCCACATGCCCGGCCCCGATGTGGGCTGCAGGGAAGGAGGGGTGGAGGCTGTGGGCAGAGTGCTCCGGCCTGGCTGTGTGCTCCAGCACCCGTGGGCAGAATGCTCCAGCGCCTGTGGGCAGTGTTCTGGCGCCCGTGGGCAGAGTGCTCCAGCGCCCGTGGGCAGAGTGCTCCGGCGCCCATGGGCAGAGTGCTCCAGCGCCCGTGGGCAGAGTGCTCCAGCACCCGTGGGCAGAGTGCTCCAGCGCCTGTGGGCAGTGTTCTGGCACCCGTGGGCAGAGTGCTCCAGCGCCCGTGGGCAGAGTGCTCCGGCTTGGCTGTGTGCTCAGGCTCCTTCCCGGCCAGTGCCCCTCCACCGCCACTCACGGAGGTCCCCCCAGCCCCAGAACCACACCAGGCCCCTCAGTCTGCCTCTCCCTCAGGCTCCTGGGGCTTCTCGGGCTTGCCAAGGTCCAGAGAGAGGGCTCAGCCTGGGCAGAAGAACCAGGAAGACCCCGGGGCAAGGTGGGCCGGGTGCCCCTGGGCCCTCTGCAGAGGAGCTGAGTCACCCCCTTCCCCGCTCCAGGCCCAGGTTCCATGTAGAATGCACTAGAACACCCCCTCACGGGCGCTAGACACGGACCCCCACCCCGCAGGCCTTGGTGTGCCTTTTTCTGCTCTTCACCCCTCTCCTTCCTGACCCTGTAGCAGGTCCCTCTCTGGGCGGGGTGAGCAGAGCCCACCTGGGAGTCCTGGTGAAGCCTGGGCTCACTCCGGGCCATGCTCCGGCCCCAGCCCCCGTAAGGTGCTGAGCACCTCTAGTCCCTTACGCCCCCGCCCATCCCAGTCTCCCCATCTCGGGGTGAGGAGCGGGCAGGAAGTCCGTCCGGGTACTTCCAGGGTCCAGCTCAGAGCTGGGGTTCCTCTATGTGACCCCATTCCCGTCTTATACCCTCCCCCAAGATGAGAGCACCCTGAGAACAAGGGGCCTTGAGTGGGGACCCCAACACTGACATCTGCCTGGAATAGCCTCGACCCCACCTCCGCCGGCCGCCTCACCCCACAGGGCACCCAGAGAGCAGGGAAGGCCACACGAGCACTGACCAGCTTCCGGGACACTGGCTGAGAGTGGAGCAGTAGATCCCTCTCGGAGGGGGTCTCTGGGAAGCGAGCTGCCTTCAGGAAGACCCCGCGCTTCTTACTGTGCGGCGAGTTAAGGTCATCCACAAAGCTCCTCGGGGTCACCAGCTCCCGGGGTTGCTTCTTCTGCAGGAAGTAAGCGCAGAGCTCCCGGCTCTGCCCCCTGCTGGCGTCCCCATGAAGAGAGACCAGCAGAGGCTGCCCAGAGAGGCACCACTGTCCCCACAGAGGCAGGGGTACAATCCCCAGCCTGCTGGTCAGCCTGGCAGGTCCGGGAAGTCCACCCAAGATGCCTGCACCCTTCCTTGTGCTGACCTGCCCTTCACACTTTCATCCCTTGTGGGCATGCAAGGGGCCAGCAGCCAGGCAGAAGCCCTTGGTGGCAGGGGCCTGAGCACCTGGGCCCAGGGTGGACAGTTGACAGCTGGGCAAAGGGTTGGGAAGGCCCCGGGAGAAGCCAGGTTGTGGAGCTCGGCTCAGAGGTTACCCACCGAAGCAAAGGTGGTTCCCAAAGCAAACCTCACCAGGCCTTTGGTACCGGGTCCGAGGGGGCAGACCAGACTGAGTGAGGGGAAGGGGGGCAACAGGGAGCAGGTGCGGAAAAGAGCTGGGGAGGGGGCGCGGGCTGCACCCGGGCGTCCAGGACAGCTCAGAGCTGGCCACCAGGTCAGACTCACGCATAAGCATCAAATCCCCGCTCTGCCCC
Source organism: Cryptotis parvus (assembly GCA_021461705.1). Classification (NCBI taxonomy): domain Eukaryota; kingdom Metazoa; phylum Chordata; class Mammalia; order Eulipotyphla; family Soricidae; genus Cryptotis; species Cryptotis parvus. Next base: position 66,683 of record JAJIBD010006849.1, on the reverse strand, counting down.
TGAGTCCGGCTTCAGTTTCCTCCGACCCAGGAAGCCACACCCCTTCCTCCTGCCTCACCATGCAGGGGGCGTGGGCAGGGCCAGGGCCAACCCAGGCACTCAGGATTGGAGGGAAGGCCTGACCCCTCGCGGGCACACCTGCACGGAGTAGTGTCCGTAGGGCACTGGCTTGCTGCGGTCTCCGGAGAAGATGTCATACATGTTGGGCGCTTGCCCGTGGACTGGGCCACGTACACATCGATGCCCGCCTTTAAGGTGTAGGGTTCCAGGCGCCAGCCCGCTCCCTGGGTGGGAGCACAGGCGCTGTCCCCACAGGGCCCCTGTGTTCTCCATCCCCTTCCATCCCCTCCCCAGGTCCAGGCACGTAGCGGGCAGGGGGTGCCTGCCGCAAGGGCTACCTGGTATGCCAAGGGGGGCGGCTTGTTGGTGACCCTGCACATGATGCCCTCGGAGTGTCCCCGGCTCCAGGCGCTCTCCTCCAGCATGGTGTAGGGGGTTGCCCCTCACCCCGTAATTGCCAGGGCCTGGGTTATAGTTCTGGGGGCAGAGAGGCACAGGGAGACCCTCAGTCCCCCTCCGCGAGCTGGGCAGCATTTGAGGTGCACAGAGACCCCGATCCCCGCCCCCTATTCCTCTGCTCCCGTCACGGTCCCACTTCAGACTCTACAGTCGGGCGCTCCTCCAGACCACACCTCCACCAGAGCGGGAGGGTCTGCGGATCCCGAATCAAGCCACCTGCCAACCGCCTGCCTGGCTGGCGTGTGCTGTCATCCCAGAGGCGGCTTGCTCTGGAAGCTTCTAACCCTGCGAAGACAGCTCACAGCTGTCTCTCGTCCTGCCCACAGCACTCACTTGGGGGTCCAGAAAATTCCCTCACTGACGCCCCCTCCCCTGCGCTGTGGTCCTGCCTTTGCACATGGGGCTCCCGAGGGTTCTGTGCTGGGCGGTTCACAGTGCTGGGTGCGTCCTAGCTCCGTGCTTCTGAGCACACCAGGTCATCCAGGCTCAGTCCGAGCTCCCCCCGCGGTCACCAGGTGGAGAGGAAGTCAAGCACCGGCTCTTGACCTGCTGGTTCAGGTCCCGGGAGTGAGACAGCAGTGCACCTGGTGGCCACACGGGGTCGCTGCTGCTCCACCGAAGGGCCCGCCCTGGAGGCTTTGGCGCTCTTGGGGAGCACCTGGGCAGGCAGCCCAGAACCCGCTGGTGGAGCGTGGGAGGCAGCTGTGCTGGGTGCACCAGCCCCTGCGCGCATCGTCTGATCCTCTCGGAGCAACGGGATTACACGCGCCTCCTTCCAAGGCCCGAGGCTGCCGGGTCACATCAGGGGAAAGCTCCAAGGCAGAGGACCCAGTGCCTGGCGGGGGTCCGTGGGTGGCAAGTCCAGGGAGACACAGTGGCTTCTTCTGCGGTGGCCAGATGGGGCAACAGACTCCGAGACACACCCCCGTGTCCACGGCCCACCCCAGGAAGAGGCAGTGCCAGGGCTCAGCTTGCAAACTCAGGTGCTTCCTGAGCCTCTCCGGCTGGCCAGCACCAGCAGGGACGGGTCCATCTCGGGTGCCTGTAGATGTGGGCAGGGCAGGGCTGGAGACGCTGCGCCCTCTGCGGTTCCCGGGCCAGGCTTGTGAGAACCTCCACAAGCTCACTCCACTCACTAGACTATCTTTGGGGACTTGTCAGCCGTGCTCAGGGGGTCAGAGGCCACTTCAATGACAGCCTGGCTCTGTGGGTTGGCAGCGCTGAGGCCACCATGGCCGACCTGCTGGTGCTGGGGAGTGCTTAAAAACCCGAGATCCAACTCGGGCCTCCCACTCAGCAATTCCAGCCATATCCTGGCTCCATCTGTCCCTGTCACGTGCCAGTGTAGCCCAATGGCATCTGCTTGTTCCAGGAATATGAAGAGCCTCAAACTGTTCGTTCAGGGTCTTGACGAAGAAGACTTGTGCCCGCTCGAGCAAATCGACGAATAACAGGATGTCAAGTGATCCAGTGATCACGTGATCCTGGCCCCATTTCCTGGCCCACTTGGACGTCTTAAAGAATGAGAATCCCCGAGATGGGTGAGGGTGTCAACCAGCTTTCCAAGGTGAGACAGGGCTGCTGGGAAGAGGAAGAGGACCAGGAAACTGCAGAAGGGGACTCTAGAGGCTGGGGAGGCCGTGACCTGGGCCAGGGTAGGAGGGGGTAGGAGAGGGCACCGGGTGAGAGCACAGACCCCAGGCCAGTGGAGAACAGGGCACTGGGGAGTTTCCGGCTCTGCCGTTGCTGCTGTTCCTCCAAAAGAGCAAACCTAGGGGAGATGCTGGCGCATGAGCCGGGGGTGGGGGTGAGGGAGGGGGTACAGGCAGGACCTGGGGTCTGTACTCGAGGGGGTCTGGGGTCTGTACTCGAGGGGGTCTGCAGAGTGCAGGGTCCCTAAAGTCAGCAGAGAGGGAGGGGGAACACAGCCCCCAGTCCCTGCAGGGGCCCACTAGGAATCCTAAGGGGAGAGTCATATTTGCGGGAATCCTTAGAGGAGACTCGTATTTGCGGGAATCCTTAGGGGAGAGTCGTATTTGCAGGAATCCTTAGGGGAGACTCGTATTTTGCGAGAATCCTTAGGGGGAGAGTCGGATTTGCAGGAATCCTTAGGGAGAGTCGTGTTTGCAGGAGGGGCCCAGCCACGGCCCAGCCTTCTCTGGGGTCCGGATAGGTTCCTTCAGCTTTGGCAGTGGGCACTGGGAAAGGCCCCTGCCCCGGGCACGCCGCACACACACACTTGCCATTGCCAGGTGTGCACATGTCAGGACACCTGGAAGGACCAGAGACCAAAGGTGGCTCCAGGTTCTCAGCCCCGGGCTGGCAGCAAGGTGGCCACTGGGAAAAGCAGACCCCAGGAGCTCCACAGCCCCACTGCCCCAGAGCCACCCTGAGCGCCACCTGCTGAAACTCATCAAGCACCAGACCCAGACAGTGGGGCTGAGTCCAGGGCGCTGCAGGAGCCGATGGGGTGGAGTACAGGGATGGGGAGTATCCAGGGGACGAGGAGGCAGCAGCCCGAGAGAGGGGAGCGGCCATGGCTCCTGCCCCCAGCCCAGCAGCACCCAGAGCGGGGACAGGACAAGCAGAAGGTGGCAGAGGGTGTCCTGTCACTTCTCTGACCTCATCCTCGCCTCCGCCAGCCTGGAGTGCGCCAGGTGAGCCAAACCTGGGGCCAAGAGAGGACCTGGGGACTCCGGGGCTCGAGCCTGCTTCTGGGTCCCTGAGCAGTGACCTCACCTCGCAGTGCTCCGTGTCCTCGCGGCACTGGAAGTTCCTGCCCTAGCCGAGATCCGCACCGGGCTGGGTGCACGTCAATCCTCCCCCGTGCTGCGTGGACAGGGCTGTGGGCTGTGCCTCTGTGTCCACCCTCCAGCTGACCCTCTCCCTACAGCACCCAAACAGCTGACCCCCCAGCACGCTCTGCTCCCCTGAACTTGACCACGAGCTTCCCAGGGCTCACAGGTTTCACCAGGGCGAGGAGCAGGCTAAGGTGTGGGGTGGGACGTCCTCGGTACAGCCGCTCTCACGTTTATCCTGAGCCTCTGACAATGCCCTGGGACTGTTCGTAATATCTAGAATGTTCTGGAGCATCTGGGGTCCGGCAGACGTGTGTGGCTCTGCCCACAGGTGCGGGCTGTCGGCCAGGCACAGCCAGGACCTGGGAGGCTGCGGTCAAAGAGCCCGCCAGTGTGGGCCACCCTGGGGTGTCGTCAGCTGCAAGCGGGGCTTCTGGGAGACGAAGCTGCACCCCACGCAGGGGGGCAGCCAGGGAACAGGGAGGATGCCCAAAGCACAGGGTGGCGGCAGCGAGGGGGCCTCGCCCGCCCTCCCCCATCACCCCTGCCCAGCCGAGGGCCGCCCGCCCTGCCCCTGTCCCCCCACCTCATACACCATGACCCACCCACACACACACAGGTGGGCCCTGGAGAGCAGGACTCTCCTCCCCGCACAAACCTGCTCTGACCTCCCGCAACAGCTGGGGTCAGGCGGAAGCTCCACCTCACCTCCTCGTCCCCACCTCCCTCCTTCTGTGCTTTGGCCTCCCCAGCGCAGGCTGTGAGTCTCCTTAGTCTCGGCTCTTCTGCTGCCTGGCGTCCTCTCACCCAGGAACCCCGAATCTCTGAGGCTCACGCCGGCAGGTTCTGTGCAAAGATCACCTCCTCCCGGAGGGCTTCCCCTGACTACTCTTTTTGTTTGTTTTTTTAGGTTACACCCGGCAATATGCAGGACCTTCTCCTGGCAGTGCTCAGGGGACCACATGGGATGCTAGGGATCGAACCCGGGTCAGCGGTGTGCAAGGCAAACACCCTCCCCTCTGTTCTGTCGCTCCGGCCCCCACTCTGATGATTGTAGCTACAGGCTACAGCTCTCCCCCGCCTCCACGTGCCTGACTGCACATCACCTGCTGTGGTGTCTGAGGGCAAGGACCTGGGACCCCTGGGCCAAGCCAGCGATGTTGCCTAGGTGATGTCAGTCAGTATAGGCTGGGGCCAATAATCACAGAGGATTTGCTGAGCACCTAATATATGCTGGGCTCTACTCCTGACCCTGTTCTGCTGCCGTCAGTAGGGGAACTCAGGGTCTACCGGGCAGAGGTGAGGCACAGACAGGAGCAAGAAGGCACAGGTATAGGTGTGGGGGAGGGGCGCCTAGAGGAGAGCGAGGCCAAGCAGCCTACAGGAGGAGGAGCACTTCCGGCACCTCCCGGTGGGGACTCACCCCATTTAGGGAGCACCCACCCTAACTAGGGAGCACCTACCCACTTAGGGAGCACTTACACCACTTAGGGAGTACCTAAGCCATTTAGGGAGCATCCATCCCATTTAGGGTATTCACCCCATTTTGGGAGCACTTACCTCATTTAGGGAGTACTACCCCACTTAAGGAGCACCCACCCTTACTAGGGAGCACCTCCCCACTTAGGGAGCACTTATACCACTTAGGAGTACCTAACCCATTTAGGGGCAGCCATAATGTTTAGGGAGTACCCACCCCATTTAGGGAGCATCAACCCCATTTAGGGAGTACCCACCCCAGTAGGGAACACATAACCTAGTTAGGGGGCACCCACACCATTTAGGAGTACTTACCCCAATGAATTCTTGGAACCGCAGCTCTCCGGAGCTAAGTAGACCCCGATTGCTGCCGGGTCGCTGCTGCAGCTCTTGGAGGAAGTCTTTGAGGTTGTAGGAGCCAGGCCCTAGTTTTTCTCTCTGTCCCAAAGAAGATAGCTGAGGGGCCAACTAGGCCGTGTCCCCCCACACCCACCAGGGGAAAGAGTCACGGAGTGAAGTGGTCTGCCAGAGTCTGGAAGGACATTGAGGGCCAGTTGAGGCCCCGGGAGCAGTGGGGGGCAGCAGGGAGTGGGAAGGGGCAGGAGGGAGCACTGTCGGGGGCAGGAACTGGGAAGGGACAGCAGGAAGTAGGAGGGGGCAGGAAGTGGAGGGGCAGCAGGAAGTGGGAAGGGGCAGGAGGGAGCACTGTCGGGGGCAGGAACTGGGAAGGGACAGCAGGAAGTAGGAGGGGGCAGGAAGTGGAGGGGGCAGCAGGAAGTGGAGGGGGCAGCAGGAAGTGGAGGGGGCAGCAGGAAGTGGAGGGGCATCAGGAAGTGGAGGGGCTGCAGGAAGTGGAGGGGCAGCAGGAAGTGGAGGGACAGCAGGAAGTGGAGGGGTGGCAGGAAGTGGGAGGGGCAGCAGGAAGTGGAGGGGCAGCAGGAAGTGAAGGGACAGCAGGAAGTGGAGGGGCATCAGGAAGTGGAGGGGGCAGCAGGAAGTGGAGGGGGCAGCAGGAAGTGGAGGGACAGCAGGAAGTGGAGGGGGCAGCAGGAAGTGGAGGGAAAGCAGGAAGTGGAGGGGCAGCAGGAAGTGGAGGGGCAGCAGGAAGTGGAGGGGCAGCAGGAAGTGGAGGGGGCAGCAGGAAGTGGAGGGGGCAGCAGGAAGTGGAGGGACAGCAGGAAGTGGAGGAAGCAGCAGGAAGTGGAGGGGGCAGCAGGAAGTGGAGGGACAGCAGGAAGTGGAGGGGGCAGCAGGAGGTGGAGGGGCAGCAGGAAGTGGAGGAGGCAGCAGGAAGTGGAGGGGCAGCAGGAAGTGGAGGGGGGTAGCAGGAAGTGGAGGGGCATCAGGAAGTGGAGGGGCTACGGAAGTGGAGGGGGCAGCAGGAAGTGGAGGGGCAGCAGGAAGTGGAGGGGGCAGCAGGAAGTGGAGGGACAGCAGGAAGTGGAGGGGGCAGCAGGAAGTGGAGGGACAGCAGGAAGTGGAGGGGCAGCAGGAAGTGGAGGGGGCAGCAGGAAGTGGAGGGGGCAGCAGGAAGTGGAGGGGCAGCAGGAAGTGGAGGGGGCAGCAGGAAGTGGAGGGGCAGCAGGAAGTGGAGGGGCAGCAGGAAGTGGAGGGGGCAGCAGGAAGTGGAGGGGCAGCAGGAAGTGGAGGGGCAGCAGGAAGTGGAGGGGGCAGCAGGAAGTGGAGGGGCAGCAGGAAGTAGAGGGGCGGCAGGAAGTGGAGGGGGCAGCAGGAAGTGGAGGGGGCAGCAGGAAGTGGAGGGGCAGCAGGAAGTGGGGCAGCAGGAAGTGGGGCAGCCTCACCTGCCGCTGCTTCTCCTTCACAGGTATTGGAAGTGGGGCAGCTGCGTGAGCCGAGTGGCTTCCTGGGCCCTGGCCCAGCCTGTGCCCAGCTCCGCTGAGCTTGTTCTTGCTGAAGCTGGTCTCCTTGCCGTCGTAGGTGCCAGGGCCTAGATGAGACTGCCAGGCAAGCCTCAGAGTCACTCCTCTCCCCAGCCAGGGTCCAGTGCCACCCCACCCGGTCATCCCCTGCCATGCCCTCAGAGGCTCTCTGGGCCTACCTGGCACTCGGGAGTCATCAGGACCCCAGAACCAGGGAGGGCGGAGAGTGGGGGCTGGCGCCCCCAGCCCCTCTGAGGCTGATTTCAGCACCGCCTGTGTCTGGCCGTGGACCTGAAGCTCAGGCCCAGGGCGGGGTGAGCACCAAGAGTGAGGAATTCAGAGCCGGGCGGGGCGGGGGCACCGGGCATGCTCACCACCGCCTCCGAGTGTCTCAGCGAGTAGGGCGCCTCCGTGAAGCCGCCGAACCGCTTGCAGTGGGGGGTGAACAGCAGAGACATCGAACCTGGGGGCGGGGCCTGCTCAGCGCCTAGCACGGCCCCACCCCCTCAAGCTCTCAGCCTCCCTCACCCCAGCTGGGGCTCTGCTTTCAGAGCTACCCCCCCCCCACCCCCCTGCTGCAGTGCAGGCTGGTTCCCCCTTCTGCTGCCTCCTGCCCTTAGCACTAAGCATTTGTCCTTGTCGTTTCCATTTATCGTCCACACCATCACACACACACACACACACACACACACACACACACACACACACACACACACACACACACTCCAGGCCATTCCAGACACCTGCCTAGACCCTCCCGACGCCAGAACCGGATTTGGTGCATGCCTTATGCGGTATGTATGACCTCTGTGAGGTGCCCATGGGTGCACCAGACTCGAGGCCAGGTCTGGGGTCCCTCCTGGGTCTCACACGCGTGACAGCCATTGGGGCGCTGAGTCCCACCCACTGCGACCGTCAACCCTCTAGCCGGGTTTAGGTGAGAAGGATCTACACCCTGGGCGCTGCTCCTGGGCCCACTTCCAGGACGACTGGGATGATGAGGGGCAGTCCAGACCCCCCCCCCCGGCATCCCTGACTTCCCTCCAGCCGCATCAGGCCCCCTAGCCGGAATTGGGGGGTGTCTGACGCGAAAAACCCCGGAGTCAGACGGCGTCCCCGTCCCACCTGTGACTCTGCACCCCGAAGGGTGCCCCTGTGAAACGCTTGATGGCCAAGGCGCTAACCGGTGCCCCCGGGCGGCCAGGTCCTGCGGGACACATGCTAGAGGACTCCTCCTCCGCGCCGTCTGCCAGGCGGAGCCGCCGCTGCCACGGCAACCAGGGCCTTGTGATTCGCCCCAGGGGCGTGCGGGGAGGCCTGTGAGCGCGCCCCGGAGGCGCTGAGCGCGCCGAGTGCGCTGCGCCAGCTGCGGCGCCTGGCTGCAGATGAACGGCGCCCTGTTTGCCGGGAAACCGGGTCTGGGATCGCGCCTCTCCCCGGCGCCCTGCCTGGGATGCGGCCGAGCTAGACGCAGAACCGATCCCCAGCGTTCCCCCACAGGGGGATGGACCAAGGGGACGGGCGCGGTGCTCTTCTGCTGCGGGGAGAGAGGGGCGGCAAGGCCAGGACCAGCCCGGGGCCAGGCAGCTCAGAGACCCCTAGAGCTGCTGTCCTCATTGTTCTCAAACACACCTACCCCGCGCACACACATGCTGGGAAATCCGGGCACCCGGAAGTGATATCTCCATGAAGAGTCTAGTAAGGAAGTCAGCTGGGACCACACGGAGTGGCCAAGCAAGGAGAGTCAGCAGCTCCAGCTCACAGCACACTGTTCAGTGTGGCTTAAGGAAGCTCCTCCTCCAGGAAGCCTTCCTTGACCTACCAGCCCACAGACTGGACCAGAATGTCAGACTCCACCCTGAAGTATGTATGACCCGATAAATAAAGAAAGGCGTTGAGAGTATGTGGCCCAACCAGGCTCTGCCAGCTCTCTTTCCTCCTCCTCCCTGATTCTGCCCCCTCAGCAACCCCAGGGTCCTGCTCTAGATGAAAGCCACCGCCCTCTGATGATACCAAGGACACAGGACACAGGGGTCTTGCTTCCAGCCTGCGGAAGAGCAAAACTGTGGTCTTCCTTGCAGCAGGACACCCGGTACCCACTCCACTACTTCAGTAGGAAGTGTGGGCTCCTGGCCGATCCGCTGGGGGCGTCCTGGCTACTGGGCAGGGCAGAGCAGGCCGGATGAGTCAGCCGTGCAGCAGGCTGCTGGCCCTGCTCCAGTAAAGCGTCCGCACCCAGCCAACAGTACCGAGAGACTCCTGCAGTCTCCTTCGGGGGGCCCCCATCTTCCCCTCCCTGACACCCCCTATTCAGAAGAGGAAACAAAGGCTCTGAATGGGACAGGGAGAGTTGCGTGGCTCGTCACGGGGAGCAGGACCCACGGACCAGCAGGACTCGTTCCTAGGCCTGCACTCCTGGGGGCTGGGGGCAAGCCCTGTGCACCTGTCAAGGTTCTGGAACCATCTTACGGCTGCACAGAGGCCGGGCCAGGACTCAGGCCCTCATGGAAGCCAAGACTCAGCCAACCCTCATCCGTCAAATCTGCTTAAGTCCCTCGGACACACGCAGCCCAGGCAGCAAACCTCCAGCCTTCTGGTAGTCTTCCTGCGGCAGAGACGCACCTGCAGCCCTCCCCACAGCACCGCCTTATCTTTTCAGCGTCAGGTCAAAAGTCAAGCTCACCGATATGATGGCCATTGTTTTAAAAGGAAGAGAAAATAGCAAGTGTTAGCAAGCACATGGAGGAGTTGGAACCTTTGGGGTTGGACTATGGAAAGACGCAGCTGCTGGGAAGTCAGATTCTTCCCGGAGCTCAGCACAAAATCACCACAGGACTGAGCAATTCCCCTTCTGGATGTGTACCCAGAGGGACTGGAAGCCAGGGCGCAAACAGGTCTATAAGCAACAGATGCAAGAGGTGGGCAGAGAGCTGAGCTGTGGCTCGGTGGCAGAGCACAGACCTCGCACGCGTGAAACCCTGGCTTCAACCTCTTGTACCACGTGGCCTGCCCCAGCACTGTCAGGCGTACTTCTGGTGGCCCCTGAGCACTGATGGGCTTCAGAGCCCTCAGGAGTGCCCCCTCCACCCTGCGAAAGGCAAGAACAGCCCAGATATCTATTGTGAGAAGAATGCACAAAATGTGGCACATACAACTAAGTACTGCTCAGCTTTTTTTTCCGCTCCCCATTCTTTATTTTTAATAGTTTATTATACCGCCGTGAGATATGCAATTACAAAGATGTTCATCTCCGGGTTTCGGTCATACAGTGTTCCAGCACCCATCCCTCCACCAGTGCCCATTTCCCACCACCAATGTCCCCGATTCCCTCCCCTCTCCCCTAGCCTGCCTCTATGGAGAGTCCTTTATCTCTTCTCTCTCTCTCTCTCTCTCTCTCTCTCTCTCTCTCTCTCTCTCTCTCTCTTCCTTCTCTTACACATTGTGGATTGAGATACACACATTTAAAGGTTATCATGTGTATCTTTTTGCCTGTATTCAAGTACTGCTCAGCTTGAAAGTAAATGGAAGGGGCCGGAGCGATAGCACAGCAGGTCGGGCGTTGCCTTGCACGCAGCAGACTCAGATTCAATCCCCAGCATCCCATATGGTCCCCAGCACCACCAGGAGTATGTCCTGACTGTAGAGCCAGAAGGAACCCCTGAGCATTGCTGGTGTGACCCAAAAAGGGAAAAAAAAGATTAAAGTATGTGGAATCCTGACATGTACTGTAGCGTGGGTAACCCTTGGTAAAGTTATGCTAAGTGAAATAAGACAGAACAGGACAATCATTGTGCTAGTTCAAAGCATCTGAAGAAGCCAAAATCAAGAGCAGGCAAATTCATACAGTAGAAGGGGAAGGAAGGATAGAAGTGGCCGTTTCATGGGTAGGGAGTGTGGGGAACATGAGAAGGGTCTGGGTGGGTATTGTTCAATTCTATTGAACAGTACAATGATAAAGGGGTCAAATGGGTTGGAGAGATAGTACAGTGGGTAGGGCAATTGCCTTGCATACAGCAAACCTAGCTTTAATCTCCAGCATCCCATATGGTCCCTGAGTCCACCAGGAGTGATTCCTGAATACAGGAGTTACCCCTGGGCATCGCCAGGTGTGCCCCAAAACAAATAAAAACTAGTCAAAATGGTATATTTTATGTTAATTGTTACAATAACAAAAAGAAGGGACAAAAGCCAAAGATTCTGGGAATCCATCCCAGCTCTCCCCCGACGTGAGCCCCAGCTGCATTTCTTAACGCCAGAGGAATTCATGGCAATGATTTTTTATCTTAAGATTACATTTGGGGGGAGCAGAGCAATAGTGCAGTGGTAGGGCGCTTCCCTTACACATGTCCAACCTGGATTTGTTTTCCCTCTCCCCAAGTGATCCCTGAGAGCAGAGCCAGGGTAAGCCCTAAGCACTGTGGGGGGCAAAATACACTTTTTTTCTTTTTCTAGTTTATTTTTATTGCTGTTATTGCATTTGGGGCCCCACCCAGCCGCACTCAGGGTTCATTCTTGGCTGAGCCTAGGACCGTATATAGCAGCAGCGTCTGAGCTCTGGGTCGGTAGTGTGCATGACAAACGTCTTTACCCACTGTGCGCTCTCCTGTCCACATTTTCTATTTATAAAGAGCAGGAGAAAAGGAACACAAGAATGTTGTTTTAATTGACTTCCTTCTTTTTTTTTTTCTTTTTGGGTCACACCCGGCGATGCTCATGAGTTACTCCTGGCTCTGCACTTAGGAATTACTCCTGGCGGTGCTCGGGGACCATATGGGATGCCCGACGATCGAACCCGGGCTGGCATGGGCCGGCCACGTGCAAGGCAAACGCCCTACCTGCTGGGCTATCGCTCCGGCCCTTGACTTCCTTCTTGTTCAAGTCAAATACCTTCTTCACATTTAGAACTGGCTCTATTTTTTTGTTTGTTTGTTTGTTTGTTTGTTTGTTTGTTTGTTTGTTTGTTTTTTGTTTCGTCAATACTGGCCTATCATTCCAGGAGAGAAAGCAAGAGGGAGCGTCTGGGGCGCCTAGCCCTGGAGCACTGAGGATAGAGAGAATCACACTGCGCGCCCTGTGCCCTGCCAACGTCAGCAGGTCCAAGCCCAGCTTTCTAGCGCAAGGGGTGAGCTGCCAGTCTGCGGGAAGCTGGCCAGGGCCAGAGGGCTGAGTCCGGGGAAGGCGCAGCGCGGGGCGTAAGTGGGCCGGGAACCAGCAGGAGGAGCGCGAGCTGAGTCCTGAGAGCGACGTTTACGAGGTTCACCCACCGACCGCCTCACCCGGGAGGAGGCTTGGCAGCTTCATGTCGCAGAAGGAAAATCCGGCCTTGTAAAAGCTGCTTGGTCACGCATTATTAGCACCAGGGAGAGGGGTGGGAGCCTCACCTGGAGCTCTGTGGTCGCTCCACTGGGGCCCCTGCTGGGCACCGAAGAGGCTGGGAAGCCCGGTGGGGAGAGCTGGTGGATCAAAGCAAAGCTGGGACTGAAGAGGGGACAGTGGGCAGGGCCTTGCTTATGTCTGGCCCCGATCCCAAACCTGGCACCTCATCTGGTCCCCAGAGCCAGGAGTCAGTCCTGAGCGTCTCGGAGAGTGCCCCCACGCCCCTACCCCCAAACAGTGGAAGAGCAGACCCCGTCTGAGGCAGAGCACCGAGGGACTGTGGGGTCCGGCAGCTGTGGGGGTGGCCTCGCCGGAGCCGGGTCACTAGTGGGGCTCCCCTAAGAGCCCCCGCACACAGGGTAGGGCAGCGCCCACGGAGGAAGGGCTCGGCGGGGTTGGCACACGAGGTTGCAAGCCGGTCTCTGCGTCTGCAGAGCAGAGAGCAGACCACGCCGTCCGCGCGCCCCTCGTTTGGCAATGCACTTGTTTTTCTGGCGCACCTGGTTGTGCAAGGCGGGCGTCTAAAAGACGCTGGAGCAGCGAAAGCGGAAACACCCACAGGGCGGGCGCTCGGGCAGCTCGGACCCACCCGCCTGCCGGTGGCGCCCCTGGGCTCGGCAGGCGCCCGCGCCCACCCCTGGCTTCCGCGCCGAGCCTCGCCACCCGCGCCGTCCTCTCTCCGGGCGCACTCCCCCTGCCCCCCAACACTGCCCTCTGCAGCCTCACGGGCAACGAAGGGCGAGGCTTCGGGACGGCCATGGCGGAGCCAGAGGCCCCGGCCGAGGACCTGGACGCCCTCATCGACGACCTGGACTACCTCCCGGGTCACTTCCACCTGGAGCTGCAGCTCAACTTCGAGCCACGCTCGCCCGCCGCGCTGCGCGCCCGCGCCCGGGACCTGCAGCTGCTGCGAGACGGGCTGCGGCGGGAGCTGGAGCTGGCCGCGGCCCCGCAGCGCTCCGCCGTGCGCCACCTCCCTGGGCGCCGTGGCCTTCTACCTGGAGGAGCTGGACGAGGCCCGCGAGCGCTTCCTCGAGGTGACCCGGGAAGACCCTGACAACCTCAACGCCTGGGCCAACCTGGCGCACGTGTATGGGCGGCTGGGGCAGGAGGACCAGGAGGAGGCGTGCGCCGGGCGGCTGGCCGGCCTCATGGACCTGGAAGCGGATCCCGAGGCTCCGGGGGCCCCAGGGCTCCCCAGCTCCGCGCAGCACGCTGCCTGGCAGAGCAGGGCTACGCGCACGGCTTGGACGTGGGCTGCGTCGGCCCGGAAGAACATGTGCAGGTGCTGGCGGCCGGCATTGCGCTCTACGACAAGGCGCTGGGCTACGGGCAGCAGGTGCGTGACCCCCAACTCCCGCTGGGAAAGAGAGTGGCGGCCACAGACGTCTGCGGGGAGATGCCTGGGCAGCTCAGCCTCTCCCCATCCTCCGACACTTGTCCTGGGGCCTCTCCTCTCCCTTTCCGTTCAGCCTGTTCCCTCCCCGAGGGGACCCGCTGCCAGCCCAGGTCTCTCGTGGCAAACCTGCCAAGTCAACGCGTCCGACGCATCCTGCATCCCTTCCCGCCTCCGTCGCGCTGCCTGCAAAGCCTCTCTGCGCACCGGCTTCCTACCCAGCTGTCCCCGCCTCACCGCATCCCTCGCTGTCATCTTCATCTCTCAGGGCTCTCTTTCCCTCCAGCCTGCATCATTCCCTCCCCGGAGGACAGTCACCACCATCCCGCCTTGCCTTGCCCCCAACCTCCCACCAGCTGCCCCTGCCCCTCTCCCCCACCCCCCCACACTCGGGCTCGCCCTCCCAGTAGATAAAGCCAAGACTCTCCAGTGGGGAGCCGGTCCCTTTGCCCTCTTTCTACGTGCCCTGCAGCCAGGACTCTGTCCCTGTCTACTTCCTCTTGGGCCAGGCCCGGCCCTTGACCCTGAACCCCGGCGGCTCTCTCATCCTGTAAGGCTCCTGCTCTTCCGTCTCTGCCCAGACCTTCCTGGCCTGAGGTTAGCTCCGCCCTCGGCTCCTCTAGTCTCGTGTCTTCTTGGGCAAGGCCAGTCTGTCTCCCAGGTGGGCCTGGAGGTCTCCAGAGGGGCAGGGGCTGCCCGGCTTAGCCGCGTCTCCGTGGTCATCAGCCTGTGTCCCTCACAGTCCTGGCGGTCAAGCGCCAAGGCAAGGCTGGGATCCCCAGGCTGGGGTCCTCCAGGGCGGCAGCTTCTGAGCCCACTCACACAGCATGGGCCAGAGGTCTAGTTCCTGGTCTCACGGAGACCCCCACCCCGTTGGCTGTGGTCGGTTCATTTGAGCCTACGCTTAAAGGGAGGGTCTTGGGGGCGGAGCGATAGCCCAGCGGGTAGGGCGTTGCCTTGCACGTGGCCGGCCTATGCCGGCCCGGGTTCAATCCCCGGCATCCCATATGGTCCCCGAGCACCGCCAGGATTAATTCCTGAGTGCAGAGCCAGGAGTAACCCCTGAGCATTGCCGGGTGTGACCCAAAAAGCAAATAAATAAATAAATAAATAAAATAATAAATAAAGGGAGGGTCTTGCTCAAGGGCCTGAGCCCCTGCCATTGCATTAGATGCACACACGGAGGCCACAGCAGCACGCGCCTGTCCCACCAGGGAGAGGGCTGCCCCCCACGGCTCCGTGGCTGCCATCCCCAGCTCAGGCTCCAAGGCTGTGCCCCTGGGGCGAGCCCCCTCTGGTCCCTTCTGCACTCTCCACACACACCCAGGAGGGGCGATGATGACTGAATTTAACTTAGCTGAATGAGGAAATTCTACAGCTGCTTTTCATTTCTTAAGTAAGACCAAATTTGCTTTTACCTTTAACAAAAAGGACAGGAAAGAGAAAGGCACTAACTTCTTCCCTGCTCCCCCTTTCAGGCTCCCAAAATAAGCCGGTTGTTTTATTCTCTTCTCCTGCAGCCCCCCAAATATCGCTGGTTTAACTCCAGCGGGCACGCCGCATGGGCACCCGCCTCAGGTCTGCCGGCACCCCAGGGCGCAGTGTACCACTCACCGTGGGTGCCCGGTGCCAAGCTCCGGACTTGCACTCACCCCTGACGCCTGTGGGTGCTGGGACCGCGTCAGGCTCCGGCAGGACCCACCTTGTCAAGGTGACCCGTGTACCGGGCGCCAGGGAGGGTAGCGCAGTGCCACCAGACCAGTCGCACAAACAAAGGTGTGGGAGTCCTCAGGTGAGGACTTCGCGGGAGAGCAAAGGGCACCTGGAGGGCAAGGCCCCGGGGGTTCCTGGTGCTCTGGGTGCTTGCATAGCGCACTGAACCCTGAGCACCCTCCCCGGGACCTCCTTTTCCACCCAGAACCAGAGCTGTCCTGTGACCCGGCCAGACGGGTAGCACAGCAGGGAGGGCGTTTGCCTTACAGGCCAATCCAGATTCAATCCCCACATCCCATATGGTCCCACAAGCAGCACCAGGAGTAATTCCTGATGCAGAGCCAGGAGTAGCCCCTAAGCATCGTCGGGCGTGACCCAAAAGTCTTCCCCGTTCATCAAAAATAAGCCCAGCCGGCTGCTGCCACAGCTTTGCTAGAGACTTGAAACTGGGTGCGCCTGCAGGGGTGGCCTCTTTCCCCAGGGACAGTGGGACAGAAAAGTATTCCCATGGCCTGGCACAGGTCCAGGAGCCAGTGCAAGGACATGCCGGAGCCTGAGCCTGCAGGGCAGAGCTGGACCCAGAAAGGGATGGCCCTGGGGAGCCGCAGCCTGTCTGCTCAGATCTTAAACTCCTCAGAGACTGTCCCATGGGGCAGAGCTCCCCTTCCCCAAGCCCTCAGTGTGCAGGGTCCTGAGACACGGGCAGGCCACCGCTTGGACTGTCCCCTGTATGTACATGCAGAGCTGAGATCCAGGCCAGCCCTGCAGCCTTTCTGGGTCTCCAAGAGAGTCCAAGGCCGGGAGGGGCTACAGCTCGACTCGTTAATTTTGCGCTGGATATTGGAGGTCCCCAGAGGGCATTTGGTTTGCTCAGGAAAGATGCATTTCCCAGCCTGTCACTGGGGGCGCCATTTCCCCACTGGCAGCCTGCAAAGGTGCTGGAACTTGAACTTGGCTCTTCTGCCCTGGTCCGCCGGCTGGGACTGGGGTTGGGCCTTTCCTCCTCGTCTCTTTCCTCACTGGTAAAAAGATTCAGGGCGTGCTGTCCCAGGATGCCCAGTGAACAGCTGATGCTCTCTTCCTTTTTGTCCCTTCAATGACGATGGAGCAGAAGGGCAAGGGACAAAGGTCAAAGGGCAAGGCAGATAAATCCTTACAAACCAATAGCGCTCACGCTGGGCAGGTCGCCCAGGAGCCCAGACCGGAGCAGCAGGACAGCTGGATTTGATTCCCAGCGTCACCTAGTCCCCAACCACGAGACAGGTGTGCCCCTGCCCCAGGAAAACAAACATAAAAATAAACCAACATTACTCTGTAGAGCAAATTTCTTTTTTTTCTTTTTTTCTTTCTTTCTTTCTTTATTTATTTTTTGCTTTCTGGGTCACACCCAGCGTTGCTCAGGGGTAAGTCCTGGCTCTGCACTCAGGAACTACTCCTGGCGGTGCTTGGGGACCATATGGGATGCCGGGATCGACCCAGATTGTCTGTGTGCAAGGCAAACGCCCTACCCGCTGGACTATCACTCCGGCCCTGTAGAGCCAATTTTGTGTGCAGAAAAATCTGAGCCAATGTTCCAACAAAACTTTGAAAACCCCTTGTTTGTCGTCTAAGAGACAGGCCACTAGTAAGGCACTTGCCTGGAGTGAGCCTGAACCTACTTCACGGGCTCTCCAGCATCTCCTGTAGTTCCCCAGACACCACCAGGGGTCACTCCTGACCAGGAATAGCCCCTGAGCACTGCTGGATAGGGCCCAATGTCCTAAAAAATAAAATCCTTTATTTCAGTTTCAGTTCAGGAGCCACACTGGTACGTGTTCAGCGGTTGCTCCTAGTGGTGCTCGGGGATCATGCAGTGCCGGGGATGGGCGTGGGGCGCCTGCATCCAGAGCCTGCATCCAGCCCTGGAGACATCACTGACTCTCAGGTCATGCCTGTGAGGCCTGAGGGCTGAGCCCTTGTGCACCGTGTGCATAGCGAGTACTCAGTAGACGTGGTTCTTACCCACGTCAGAGCCTAGAGAGCCCAGCTTCCAGCCCTATTGAAAGCCCCCAAAAGGGTCAAGTCCCCAGGCGGCAAGGCGCCACCTCGTGGGACCCAACCTTTCTGGGCCTCCCAGTCCGTGACAGCTGTGGTCACTGAGAGACCTCAGGGCTAGACAGTGACCAGAGCTCCGCCCTGCATGCAGCCGGCCCCCCATCTAATCCCCAGCACCACGGATGGTCCCGGGGCTGGTCCCTCAGGGGTCGCTCAGATCCAGGAAAAACCCTGAGCTCCTCTGAGCTTGCCTTTGTCCCCCCCAAGACCACCAGAGATTCCAGCATGTCTTCAGCCCCCTCGCCCCTCCTAGCCCCTGTCTGGTGCCCAGTTCTCCAGCCGTGTGAGCGGCAGGGGCTGCTGGAACACAGGCTTAAGGCCCCTCCGGCGTTTCTGGTCCAGTGAGTGAACGCCCACTCCTGTCCACACCGGTCCGGTCCCCAGGGCCTGCTGCTGCTGCTGCTCATTTGGGGCGTGGCCCCACAGGTTAGGCCATGAGATGCAGGAAGTCTAGAGTGGGGTTGCTGGGCCCGCCTGTCCCCCTTCTGGCTGTGCCGCTCTGTAAAGTCAAGGCGATTCCAGTCCTGTCTCTCGGGTCATGCCAGCGAGGCCTGAGGGCTGAGCTTGTGTGAACCATGTGCAAAGCAAGTGCTCAGTAAATGTGGTCCTTACTCAAGTCAGAGACTAAAGAGCCCAATTTCGGGGGCTGGAGCGATAGCTCAGTGGGTAGGGTGTTTGCCTTGCACATGGCCGACCTGGGTTCAATCCCTGGCATCCCGTCTGGTTGCCCAGGCACCACCAGGAGTAATTCCTGAGCGAGAAGCCAGGAGTAACCCCTGAGTGGTCGCCAGGTGTGACCCAAAAAGCAAAAAAAAAAAATAATAATAATAATAAAAGTCCCGTTTCCTTTTTTTTTTTTTTTTTTTGCTTTTTTGGGTCACACCCGGCGATTCTCAGGGGTCACTCCTGGCCCTGCACTCAGGAATGACTCCTGGCAGTGTTCAGGGGACCATATGGGATGCCGGGATTGAACTTCGGGCCAGCACAGGCTGGCCGCGTGCAAAGGCAAACGCCCTACCCGCTGGGCTATCGCCGCCCCTCCGTTTCCTGAGATATAACAGAGAAAAGCTTTGCACATGTGAGGTTCTGGTTTGATTCCCAGCACTACAAAGCCCCATTCCCCAAAAGTAGAAGAAAGTGAAAAAGGTTTGGGGGCTACACCTGGCTGTGCTCAGGGATCGCTCCTGGCAGGGCTCCGGTCGCCACGTGGTGCGCCGGATCACACCGGGGTGTGCCGAACCTACTGTATTATCGATCCAGCCCTGGGAAATATATTTCTGAAAACCAGAAAGCACCATTTGGAGGCCGGGGTGCACGCTGGCCGCGCGCCGGAGGGCGTCGTCGGAGCTTGGTGCCAGGAGCCCATGCATCACCCACTGCACATTCCACAGCGGTGGAGGCTCCGTTGGGAACCCCAGCGTGAAAGCCCTTGGTCAGAGCCAAGTCTGAGCAAACACCGGCTCCGTGTGGAGAGGGGGAAGGAACGTGGGTTTGGAGCAGAAAAGAGGAAGCTACAGAGTCAGGGGCGAGCAGGCAGGCGGCTGCTCCTCAGAACCTGCATCTCCTGCTCTCAAAAACAGGGGTTGCCGCAGCGACACCCCAGAGTTGCAGGAGGGGTCCCAGGCACCCCCAAACCAGCCCCTACAGCCACCAGGTCTCCGCAGGGAGTGGCCTTCACCCAACCCCTCCCCAGATGCCGCCGGGGGACAGCAGCTCTCCGTGAGGCTGACCCACATGCTGCATAGCAGAGCCCCTTGGCTTGCAGGCTGTGACCAGAACCCGGAGGAGGGTGGGTGGGGAGCACCGCCCCAGCCACCTCCTGGCCACAGGGAGCCCTTCCCGTCTCTCCCAGATGCCTCCAAACATCTGGCCCCTGGGAGCCATCAGCTCTGCAAGTGAATTCCTCCTCGCAGCCAGGAGAGGTTTCACAGCAACTTTATTCTCAGAGAGAGCGGAGCTTTGCGTCCCTCCTCCAGGAGGGGGGGGGGCAGTCAGAGGCCTGTTTAATTTAATTTAACGCACTGTGGCTTGCCAGGTTGCCCCTGGTAACAGCTTCAGAGGCTGCTTCAGTTACAACCAGAAGGATTTTTAAAGAGACAGCCGTTCCAGGGCCAGAATGAATACAATAGAGCCAGCACCCACACCAGCTCCATCATCAGGAAGAGGCTAGATCCACTGATACAGCCGTGGGCAACCCCGCTTGGGCAACAAAGCCCTTGAAAATGTTACTGTTAGGATCGTGCAAGGAGCTGCATCTGAGATTCCTCACACAGATGTCGCTCAGCTCACCACGTCTCTAAAAAATCCACTTTTTCAGTGGAAGAAAAAAAAGGAACGATGAGGCTTAGTAGTTGCTTCTGCAATTCTGAAATGCAGACACCAGGTGGCAGTGTTGCCACCCAAGTGTGGACAGACACTAGCCTCGTCTAGAATTTACAAACGTGACTGAAACTCCGGGCTTTTAAGTCCTGATACTAAGTGGGGTGCGCTGTTTCAGCAGCCTCAGATGTGCGCACACTGGTGCTGGGACTCCAGTGAACGAGCATGGGTGTGTGTGTATGCACAAGGCTCTGCATGTGTGGGGTGAGGAGCTCGTAGGGGTCCTTCAGGAGGGGGGTCCCGAGTGCCTCAGCAGCCTTAAATTCTCTCCTGGTAATTCTCTTACCAGGAGAGAATTTAAGAGAACTGAGTGCTCGTGGACAGGTGTGGAGCAGGGAAGAAGAAGAAAGCAGCTGGCGGCACCACCAGGTCCCAGGGTCTGGCCCATAACTTCATTTTTTTCTTTTGTTTTTTATTTTTTTTTCCCAGTTTTTTGGTTGACACCTGGCAAGACTCAGAGGTGACTCCTGGCTCTGCACTCAGGAATTACTCCTGGTGGTGCTCAGGGGACCATATGGGATGCCGGGGATCGAACCTGGGTCAGCCGTGTGCAAGGCCTTCCCTCCGTGCTATTGCTCCGCCCGTAACCAGAGAGTGCCTACGGGTCAGGGAGAGCCCTGGAGGCACCGCCTTGGTTGCTCTCCAACCCCAGGGACGTCGGGGCTCTGGAAAGGTGTTGGAGCACAGGGTGGGGTGGAGAGGCGGGTGCGGGATGGTGCTGGACTTCAGGGCAGACTGTATTCCCGCCGGGAAGTGAGATAGGACGGGATGGACAGTGTCCTCCTGGACACCCTCGGCCATCGAGTCTGAGGAGTCAGGAGAGCTTCGTTGCTGTTTGTTTGCTTGCTTTGCTTTTGGGTCACACCCAGCAATGCTCAGGGGTTACTCCTGGCTCTGCACTCAGGAATTACTCCTGGCGGTGCTCGGGGACCATATGGGATGCCGGGATCGAACCTGGGTTGGCCGCGTGCACGGCAAACGCCCTCCCGCTGTGTATCCCCTCCGGCCCCATCTTTGGAGCACATGCAGCAGATGCTGTCCTCACAGCCCCGTATGGCCTCTGGCCCCTTTCAGGGAAGGACCAGCCTGGCCCACCTGCACTCAGCCATCGCAGCACTGGACATCATGCCTTGACCCCAGACTGTCTCTCTTGGGCCTGAGCTCTGGCTCCCCAGAACCTGTGAGCTCCAGGTTCAGAGTCTGGCACTCGGACCCCCTCCTGAAGGACCCCTACGAGCTCCTCACCCCACACATGCAGAGCCTTGTGCATACACACACACCCATGCTCGTTCACTGGAGTCCCAGCACCAGTGTGCGCACGCACACACACACACACACCACACTCACACACCCCAACATGCTCACACAAATACATACATTCATTCTCACATACACGCGTACACACATGTGCACACACACACACTTATACACACACACCAACACGCTCACACAAATACACACATTCATTCTCACATACACGCACACACATATACACACAAACACGCTCACACAAATACACACATACACGCGCACACACATACAGCGCAGCACACATGCACACACACGTACGCACTCATGCTTACACATTCACACATGCTCATTCAAAAATGAGCCCCAGTACCATGTACACACATACATGCCCATTTAACCATTAGCTTCAGCACTAGTGTCCTCACACACATCACACGTACACACACGCATGCCCACTGGCACTGTGCCCTCTGTAAAACCCTTTCCTCACCCACGGCCGCTCTCCTGCCCCAGCTCAGGGTCATTGAGGGCTCCCCCTGCCATAGCCCTTGCTCCTCTGACAGTGTGGCGACTTGGGCGGCCCCTGTGGGGGGCTCGCCCGTCCTCTCCTGCCCCGGAGACGACATGAGCCAGAAGACACTGGTGAGCCGGGAGGAGAGCTGGGCAGAGCGTGCCCTGGGAGCCAGCCCGAGACTTCCCGGGATCAGTGCTCGCTGTGTCTACTGTGCTGGCCTGTCCTCCCGTTCCAGCCACAACCTCTGCACTCCCGTTCCACACAGAGGGCCCTGGTTTGTCGCGTTGCATACGGGGGCCCCCTGGAGGGCGCTCCACTCACCTCTGAGCAGGGGGCAGGCGCCCCTCCCCGCTGTGACTGGCTGCAGCCCCCAGGGCTCTGCCCTCTGCCTGCACGTGAGACTGACTGCTGCCGGCCTGGGGAGGGAGTTTAGAATAGTTTCTGTCGTGGTGCTTTTGTTTTCTGCTTCAGGGTTGGGTTTCTTTGCGGCTCCCAGAGGTGCTGAGCTCCCCCGCCCCCGCCCCCCCCCCCACCCATCACTCCCAGCAGGACTCAGCCAACAGACGGGCTTTGGTCCCTCCTGCAGTGCCAGGGGCCACAGACACACATTCGTTTTCTTTTTGTGGTCCAGGGGTCAAACCCAGGACCTCACGCCTGCAAGTGCTCTACTGCTGAGCATGGACTTAAGATCCTAACAAACTGGGTTCGAATGCAGGCTTCCATGCTTCCTGCTGTGTGAGCTTGAGCCAGTCACTCTCCCCCTCGGAGCCTCAATGTGTTTTGGAAACTTTCCTTTGGGGAGCACTTTCCTCAGAGGTTGCTGTGGGATGGAATGAGGAGTGTCAGGCTCCAGCCAAGGACAGTCCCCCCGCCCCGTGAGGTCTGGCTGGGTCTGCTAACCAGGGCAGCGCCTGGCAGCATGGGTGAGGGAGGTGGCTGGTCTCATTCACTGTCCCTGCAAGGGCGCAGAAACACTTCGGGGACTGCTGCCTCCCGGGGGCATGTGGGGCCTGAGCTCAGGCAGCTGTTGGGAGTCGGGCAGGCCTGGAGATCACGGGCGAGATGGATGGGGAGGGCGCGTGTCCCAAGGCGGAGCTGCTGCTATGCGCTGGGGTTTTATTGGCTTTCATTAAAAATTCCTTCCCGAGGCAGGAACAGCTACTCCCATAAATAATGGCATAAATATTTTATCTGGTGCCCAAGCCAGTCTAAATGCAGGAGAGGCTGGCAAGAATACACTGGGGCTGGCATTCAGGGAGGGTCTGAATCTGGCGTCTCCCCAGCTCATCCCACGTGCTCAAGGCAGAACGGTGATGGGGGTCCAGAGCACAGGTGGGGACTCCGGACCGGGGAATAGACACGCCCCTGAACTCGGGGAATCCCCACCAGCTCTCCTGGCCTAGTCCCAGGGAGTCGGTGGCAGGCCCGGACTGTGATCACGGGCCGGGCTGCTTCTGGGAAGGGGAGCAGTGCTCGGAGCACCTCGGTCACCGGCGGCCCTTCTCTGCTTCCCAGATCCCCGCCGAGGAGAAAAGGGGCTGGTACCTCACCATGGTGACGCTCTTCATCAGGTCTGGTGGGCTGGACAGGGAGGGGAGAGCAGGGTGCGAGGCGGACCCCGGGGCAGCGCTGCCCAGCCCGAGGCCGCGGTGGTCAGCGGCGCCCCGTCTCCGCAGGCTCGATGGTCTCTTTTCTGGAGCTGGGCCGCGGGGAGCAGACGCGGCTGCCGGCCTTCAACCCGCGCTGGCCCTGCTGCGCCACGTGGTCAAGTCCCCGGACCCCCCAACACAGAGGTAGGGCCGCGGTGCCCCCGTTTCCTGGGGCTGGCCCGTGTTTTTGAGTGCCCGCGCCCCCTCCCCTCCCGGCCACCCTCCCTAGCGCCCCTCTCCGCTGCCCCCAGCTCTGGCCTGGTGCTACCTGGGGCTGCTGCTGGAGGCGCCAGGTCACGTTCTCCACCACGCCCCTGGGCGTGCACGACTCGCGGCTACTCCGGCACCAACCCCTGGACTGCTTTGGCAAGGTAGGACCCAGCGGCTCGCGGACCCCGGCCGAGAGCCCTCCGGGAAGGTTCTTCCCCAAGAATCCCCAGAGCTGGGCAGGCACCCCTCTTCACCTCCGGCCTGACCGCGAAGCCCCCACCGCTTCCCAGTGGGACCCCCTCCCTCTGGGGCGTCCGCCTATGCCAAGGCTCAGCCGCAGCTCTGCCCAGGGCTGGGGGACCCCCCAGACAGGTCTCTCAGCCCCTCAGCCTCTGTTCTGTCTCACGCTGGGTGAACGTGCTCCCTATAAACTGTGGAGTGCCGGGAGCCTTTTGCCCGGCGTGGGTGAGGCAGGAGCACGCTCCGCTGAGTGTGGCGTGTTTCCTGGGGAGCTGTGGCACAGTGTGGCTTGCTGGGGGAGGTGCAGCAGCCCATGCCGGAGAAGCAACGTCCAGCCGAGCACAGCACCACCTTTGGGAGGCTGCTGTGAGCCAGCACCGGGAGGGGGCCTGCCCTGAGGAGGAGGAGCTGCACCAGGCTCAGGCAGGCCCAGTTGGGGGACACAACCAGAGGCCATGTGCTGGGTCCAGAGAGAGAAAAGAGACATACAGACAGAGGGGGAGAGATGGAGGGAGAAAGAGACAGGGAGAGACAGGAGAGAGAGAAGGGGGAGACAGGGAGACTGCGCTTCTGGTCCAACAGGGGGCAGTATAGGCTGGCTCTGGACCCTCCCAGCAGCCCCTGGAACCCGGGAACACAGCCTGGATGTGATCGAATAACGAGGGGCTTGCCGGGTCTGGGGGAACCCTGGATGGGCACCGCGACTGTAGCAGAGCACAGGACTCTTGGAGCCGAGGGCTGGGGAGCACTGGCCCAGAGTCCAGGAGGTGAGGGGCTCATGGTGGGCATCAGCACGGCGTGGCCGGGTCTCTCAGACAGGGGGCACAGGCAGGTGTGGTGGGCTAGTTCTAGCAAACAGTCAGCCTCACTTTTAGCTCTTGCTTCCCCCACCCTGCTGGTCCAGGCCATGGAGACGGCCAAGGGCCAGCCCCCCATCCTAATCGCCTCGCCAAGATCGCCCACTTCCTGGGAAAGCAAGACATGGCCATCGGGATCTGCAACATGGCGCTTGATGTGCTCCCAGACCCAGCGCTCAATTGGCAGGCCTACTGCACCCGGCCAAGGTGAGGGGCGGGCCTTCTGCACCCTGGCCAAGGTGAGGGGCGGGCGGGCCTACTGCACCCGGCCAAGGTGAGGGGCGGGCGGGCCTACTGCACCGGGGCCAAGGTGAGGGGCGGGCCTACTGCACCCGGGCCAAGGTGAGGGCTGCGTGGGCCTACTGCTCCCGGGCCAAGGTGAGGCGGCCGGGCGGGCCTACAGCACTGGGCCAAGGTGAGGGCCGGGCGGGCCTACAGCACTGGGCCAAGGTCAGGGAAAGAGAGAAGCAGCTCCCCTCCTCCAGCCCCTGCCGTTGGGGGGCAGAGAGCAGAGGCCCGGGGTTTCTTTGCAGCGCAGCTCATCCCGGAGTGACCCCCAACACAGCATGTCCCCAAGCTCTGCCGGAAGCTGGGCGCCCTCTCCCCTAGAGTGTGACCCAAAACACGCAAAAGGTGTTGGGGGGAGTGTGCAGGCTGACACGTTGGGAATCCGGCCGCTTGTCCTTGAGGGGGCGTGAGGTCCGCAGACCTCTCAGAGCTCGCCCGTTTGGGTCGTTCCCAACACCCTCAAGGGTGCTCCGTGGCTGATGCAGCAGCACTGGGCACGTCCCCATCACAGCACCTCCCTGCGGACCCCCAGGGGCTTCCAAGAGAGCCACAGGGAGGAAGTCACGTCCACGGGGCCCAGCACGAGACTAGGGGGGCAGCCGGCAGGACCGAGAGAAAACAAGGTGGGCAGGGGCCGCCCTGGGAAGAGGTTGGGCCTTGCTTCTCCGGCACATCCCGGAGCCTAGTGAGTGCTCCCAAGAGACCCAGCGCCATGCGGGTGGCTCAGGGCCGGGTGTGGGTGGCTCGTGATGGACAGCTCTGCTTTCCCACCTGCCTCATGCCCAAGCACAGAGAAGCTCCGTCCACTCTGCATCAGGCTCCGTCCTCGGTCAGCTGGAGAGGGTGTCTGTCTCCCAGCTCATGGCTGCAACACCCTCGCTAGTCATCCGTGCATGAGAGAGCTGCCTCCAGTGTAAGCATTCGGGAGCACCCACAGGGGTGCTCCTGCTTGGGGACAGAGACCCTGAGTCTCCAGCCTTCACCCCCTACCTCTCCCAGCACAGGAAGGCTAATCTGCCGCCTTGCTCTTGGTCCTGAGGGCCTGAGTGTTTCACCAGCTGTGCTCAGCCAGGCATCCTTCATTGCCGCGGGTGCTATTAATCCTCGTAGTAAGGAACATTTCTCCAACACTGCGTCTCACCCAGCTCTCACCTGGGGTTCATGCAACCCTGCGGGAGCAGAGACAGATGCGCAGGTCCCAGGCACAGGCCAGAGCACAGCAGCCCAGGCTGAGACGCAGGAACAGCGCCGGCATAGAGCCCACCCGAGGAATGAAGGCAGGGGCCAGCCTCGTGCTCAGGCCTGCTGGCGCCCGCTCTCCACCCTCACGGTAACTCCCAGGGAAGCACGTGGTGCACTGCACTAACAACTCAGAAGCAGAGAAGGAGCCTCACAGCTCCTCGGGTCAGGCAGGGAATTGGATCTCGTCCAACTGCCTATCCCTGAAGCTATGTTAGAGCCAGAGGCCCTCACGGTAAGCAGCCCTCTCCTCCCCACATCTGGAAACTGCATTTCCTGCACTTCCTAAGAGTGGGGAAGGCCGTGGAATTGCAAGCAGGGGTCAGGGTCTTTGTTGTTTGAGTCCCGTAAATTGGAGCCACTTGCCCTTCCTCCAAATTAC
The DNA here is from genome assembly GCA_021461705.1 of Cryptotis parvus. Taxonomy (NCBI): domain Eukaryota; kingdom Metazoa; phylum Chordata; class Mammalia; order Eulipotyphla; family Soricidae; genus Cryptotis; species Cryptotis parvus. Next base: position 40,419 of record JAJIBD010006849.1, on the reverse strand, counting down.
TAGTCTCGAGAATGTTCCCAAAGTCCGCACCACCCGCCTGTGTACAGTAGCCGCCCACGCCCGCCTGCACCCCCACCCATCACTCTGCTTCACTTTTCACACTTCTTACCACACCTGAAGTGTTTCCTTCTACTTGTGATTATTCCCGCCTTCAAGAACGCTAAGGCCCACTAGGACAGGGACCCTCGTCAGCCTTGGAATGAGCACCGGTCTGACACACGGCAGGTTCTCAGAGCAAACCTGCTGGGGGACGGAATGAACCCACACCCTTATAGCACAGGCAGGAAGACAGAGGGCCAGAAAGGGAGGTGCTAGCCCAATGAGCGTGTCGGATCTCGGGGTTCCAGCCTCAGGCCTCCCTGCTACAGCACAGACGCCGCTGAGGTACTGCTGAGAAGAGAGGGAACCCCATGCTTGGGGCATGTCCCTGTCTGCCCCCTGGGGGTCAGGGCCGCACCTCAATTGGGTCACCCTCCCTATCTGACTCTCCCTCTCTGACTCTCTGGGGGCAGGTTCACATCCAGGCCTACCTGCACGACCTGGAACGGGTCAAGCTGGGGCTAGGTCACATGCCCGACAGGAACCACCTGGCCTGTGCCAAAGCTGACCTCGAGGAAGTGGTCAAGGTGTGCCCAGGCCTCAAGATCTACCTGGACATCGGCCAGGTAAGACAGCTTGTAGGTTGGACACCTGGTGGCTCACTATCACTATCACTATCTTCCCGTTAATCATCTATTTGCTAGAGTGGGCACCAGTAATATCTCCATATGTCCTCTCTCATGCTAGTAGAACCCAAAGGCATCCGCTTGCTCCAGGAACATAGAGATCCTCAAACCATTATATTAGGTCATGGGAATGACCTAATATAAATGTTACTGGTATTTGGCATATCAAATACTACACGAGCAGCTTGCCAGGCTTGCCGTGAGGGTGGCATACTGTTGTAGTCACCTCTAAATAAAGCATTTATTGATGAACCGCGCAGCCGCTAGCGGCCACGCAAGCTGGACTGTGATAGTCTGGTCTGCTGGGTGGAGTTGTGACGAGAGGGAAGTCCGGATGTGGAAAATGGCGGGCCCCATGGAGTCGGGGGTCATCTGGCTTGTTGTGAGGCTCTGCTGGGGTGGCAGGCCAGGGCTAGAACCCACCATGCATCCCGGGCGCCTCATGAGCAACTGGGCACAGGGAGAGCCAGTAGCAGCTCTGCCCCATGTCTGAGAGTCTCTCGAATTCCCTGGTGGCTCAGGAAAGCAAAAACCGCTTTCGGGCTGGGGAGAGAGGACAGCTGGTAGGTGCACGCCTACGCGCCCAACCCAGGTTCTAGTCCTAGAACTCCTTCTGGTCCCTCAAGCCCCACCTGGAGTGACCCCTGAGCACAGTCAGCGATCAGCCCTGAGCGGCACCAGGTGTGGCTCTAAACAAACCCAAACAAGGTCTTTTACCAGACCAGGCCGGGTGCTGAGAACCCAGGAGGGAAGGCTGGCTGGCTCTCTGTCCCCGAGCACTGCACACCAGCACAGCCTACTGAACGTCTGGGAAGATGTGATTCAGTGCCCAGACTGGCCTAACCCTGTCTGAGATATCAGAAAACCAATGGTCTAGTCTGATGTTTCCTGAGTCCAGGATGTGGCTACCGGTAGTGACAATACCATAGATTTTACATATGAGAAATCTGAGGCCCGTTCAGCATTGTAAGGCCAGGGGCTGGACAGGTAGGGGCCGAGGTGAGATACTTGCCTTGCATGCAGCTGGCCAGGGTTCAGAGCCAGTACCGCGTATTGTCCCCTGAGCGCCATCCAGGTCACTGCTGAGCAGAGTCAGGAGGAATCCCTGAACAACGCTTGTGGCCCCAGGAGCCCCCTGCCCCCAATAGTCATATGGCCAAATGGGAGGGGCTGGGATTCAGTGCTGTCCTCTCCTCTTTCCTTGAGCCGGGCCAAAATTTTCCAAGAGAAATCCCTGAAGGAGAAACTGGGAATGAATGTATGAGCCCGTTTTAAAGACAGCCGTGGACAGGGGAGAGCGAGAGCAGCGAGCAAACGATCACGCGGCCTTGCCCACCTGTCCTCAGGTCTACTACTACATGGGCGTGGACGCCGTGCAGGAGCTGCTGGCCGTGGACGAGGAGGCACTGAACCAGGCGCTGGTCTTCCTGGCCAAGGCGGGCGAGTCGGAGCTGGGGGCCGCCCTGCCCGAGCTGCAGCTGCTGCGGGGCAAGTGTCTGCGCATCAAAGGCGAGGAGGGCCAACGCGGCCGCCTGCTTCAAGCGCCGTCGTGGAGCTGGACGACGCGGGCTCCAGCCACACGGAGGGCTTCGGCTGCCTGCTCGAGGCGCTGCTGGCGCAGTGGAGCCAGGCGCAGCTGAGTGACGGCGAGCTGGGCCGCGAGGTGGACGCCTGGCTGCGCTGCGCCCAGGCCAAGTACCCTGCATCGTGCCTGCGCCAGGAGCTGCAGCGCGTGTGGCGGGGCCACACGGCCGAGGTGTTGGGGCTCGCGCGGGACCTTGGTGACCCAGGGACGGCCGGCGCTGGTACGGCTGCTCTTTGAGACCATGGAGCTGGAGAGCGAGGGCGCTGGCACGCCACGGGGACACCGAGCTTTCTCCTTCTGACGGACGGCCCGAGGCCCCGCCCCACTCCGTTTAGGCCCCGCCCCACTCTGTTTAGGCCCCGCCCCACCCGTCCAGGCCCCGCCCCGCCACCTCCAGGCCAGTGACGCCAGTCAGATTCTGTGCTGGGAACTAGAACGGGCAAATTGAGACTCTGGGGGGCAGTTTTATGTCTCCAGATAGGCGGAGTAGCTCATTTCGGGTAGCAAATGAGGACGGGAGCAACCGCAAACAAGACACAACAAGAAACTGTTGATTGAAGGACAGAAGTTTGTGCATATGCGAGCCAAGAGGGTCCCTAGTCACCCAGGGTGTTGGCCTGCCTCCGGCTGGACTCCTTTCTTAGTACCGTGTGCAATCCCTGAGGCCTGCCTGGCTTTGGGTTCCTGATTGGAGTGGGTCTTGGGTCCAGCAGCCCGACCCATAGCTGGGGAGCAGAGGTTTTCGGGCAGGAGCACCCGCGGGAGTGAAGGGGAGAGCAGAGCACTTTCCCTGATCGCGGGTGACCGGCTTTGGGCCCCCGCACCCGTAGTGGCCTCTAAGCCCCCGCCAGATGTGCTCGCTGAGCTCAGGGCCAGGAATGAAGCCGGGTATGGCTCAAAAAAGCAAACAAAAATAGGGTCGGGTAGGGGAGCAGAGCCATTGTAGCACCTGGGTGCTCCGGGCTCTCCTACCACCCTAGCAGGCCTCTTCCTGGGTCGGCTCCAAGGAGACCCCCAGCCCCCCAGGAACCTTTGGCTTCCCTGTTTCAGAGTCCCTGGAGTCCCACTACCTGCATCCATTCTTGAATATTCTACCAGAGAATGAGGAAAATGATTTGGTTTAAGACAAACTCTAAGTACCACCAACACTTAGCGTGGCCCAGCTGAGTGTGGTCGCCCCAACCTAACCTAAAGCCCCAGAGTAGGTTCTTTCCTGGAATGCGGGTTCTGCAAAACTGTCAAGTAAAAACACCACCTCACCCTCACCCCCCCCTCCCCGCCACTATGGTTTGTGACGTATTTTGCATTTCCCCCTTTCTTTAGAGGGGTTTCTCTCTGTTTCCATCAGTGCTGGCCAGAGTTACAGGCAGCAGACAGCACCCCTGCAGCTCAGGTCTCCAGGGACAGGCAGGGACAGGCTAGGACAAGCAGGCCTTGGAGCTGGCACCCTGGGCCCGGGTTCGGGTGGGAAACCAGCCTGTGGCGTGGCTGCACCCCCCCTCCCCGCCCCTGCACCTCAGTGCTTTGCATTTTTTCAGGTTTGGAAAAATGCTAATAAACGGATTTACACAAAAGACTTAGATCTTTGAGGTCCGGGCTATTATGGCGCTTGTTCCATGAGGTACTCTGATAGCCAGGGGACGAGGCATCACGGTGGCTTTTGAGGTGTCTGTGGCTTCGGGAGTGAAGCCCAGCCTCCATCTTGCAGGAACTTTTCTCTCTTCCTCTCACGTCCAGGAGGGATGGCCCACACAGCCTCTGTCTTCCTGGCCATGGCCTGCCCACCCCCCACTGACCTTCCCTGCAATGGGAATCAATGACTCTGCTTCCCCAGACACTCACACTGCCTGGAAGTTGGGAAGGCTAGTCTGTTTTCCAGATTCCTTCCTTTCTTTCTCTCCCTTTTTTCCTCCTCCCTCCCTTCCTCCCCTCCCTCCCTCTCTTCGGTCCCTTCCTTCCTTCCTTCCTTCCTTTCTTTCTTTCCTTCTGCCCTTCCGTCCTTCCATTCTTCCTTCCTTCCTTCCTTCCTTCCTTCCTTCCTTCCTTCTGTTCTTCCTTCCTCTCTCCCTCCCTCCCTCCCTCCCTCCCTCCCTTCCTTCCTTCCTTCTGTCCTTCCTTCCGTCCTTCCTTCCTTCTGTCCTTCCTTCTGTTCTTACTTCCTCTCTCCCTCCCTCCCCTCCTCCCTCCCTCCCCTCCCTCCCTCCCTCCCTCCCTCCCTCCCTTCCTTCCTTCCTTCCTTCCTTCCTTCCTTCCTTCCTTCTGTTGCAGGTGGACCCCACGGGTGACTTATGTGAGGCAGGAAGGAGAGAGAGATGGTCGCTTTCTCCCCAGCTGCCTCTGCCACCCGGGACCCGCTGGGCAGGCTTAGGACTGATAAAGTCTGCGATGAGCCCCTGCACGGCGTGGGCCTGAGCCCCATCAGCCCCACGAGGTGGCCGCAAGCCACGCCTGATGCCCGCTTGATCTCTAGGCACGGGAGTTAATCCCCACCACCCGAGGTTTCTCGGGGAGCCACGGACTCAGGCTGGAGCGAGGAATTGTTCTTTGCAGGAAAGGAAAGTCAGTCCTAGGCCTTACCCAGGTCTGCCTTAAGGTTCTTGTCTTTCTCGCAGAAAAAGAATTTTCATGAGTCGACGAGCAGTGAAGTAAAATAGATTTTATTAAGGAGGTTTTAGGTGAGGGGGAGGGAGAGAAAGAAAGGAAAGAGTAACACGCTCAAGGGAGAACGAGGGCTGCTCCAAAGGCGGAGAGCGAGTAAAAGAGAGAGTACACATCTCAAGAGGGGGGGAGATGCGGGTAACACACGTGCTCAGGCAGCATGTGCGCGCAGGCAACATGTGTGCCCAGGCAGCATGTGCGCGCTGTCCTTTGTTTAGGGACGGCTTTTATAGATTTCTCCCCAAGTTACTCCCATATGGGGGCTTTAACCTTGGTTGCTAGGGCCCCGTTGCCAAGGGAGTAGACTTTGGGAGTGGTCTTCTGTGAGCTGGGTGCTGGGCGGGAAGGCTGATTTATCTTCCTTAGGAGGGTTAGTTATCTAAAAGCCTTTAAAAGGGTCAGTGGCCTATGGGCTTCACACATTCCCTTTTGGCCTTCTCTTCCCCAGGAACCAGTGGATCAACAAGACCACTATTGTTGATAGTGGTCTTGTCAAGTTTGGTTTCGGGCTTTCAATCAGGTGTGCTCTGGATCTCTTCTTCAGGAATTTTATTGCCATGTGGCGCCCCTGTCTGCCTGCCTACAACACTCCTTCCTTCCTTCCTTCCTTCCTTCCTTCCTTCCTTCCTTCCTTCCTTCCTTCCTTCCTTCCTTCCTTCCTTCCTTCCTTCCTTCCCTCCCTCCCTCCCTCCCTCCCCTCCCTCCCTCCCCTCCCTCCCTCCCTCCCTCCCTCCCTCCCTTCCTTCCTTCTCATACATGGTACTGAGACCAAAGCTAGATTTGCTGCATGCAAGGCAGATGTCCTCCCTGCTGTACTCTCTTTTCATCCCCAGACTCTGTTTTGTTTGTTTTGGTTTGGGAAGGGCCATACCCAGCTGGTTGCTTCTGCCTCTGCACCCTGGAATTACTCCTTGGCAGGGCTTAGGGACCACGCAGGGTTCCAGGGATCAAGCCTGGGTCAGCCATGTGCAAGGCAAGTGCCCCACCCTCTGCACTGTATCTCCAGCCTCCTCTCTGCGTTCTTTACAGCAGGACCCCTGGCTGTTCCCAGCCCTGGCCCTGCCCTGAGCTGTGGTTGTAGAGATTGTCCTCCTGAAATTGCTTTTTCTGTCGCTGTCACCATCTGAAACCCAGCAGATTATAATGAGCAGGAGGACCTTGAAAAAAGTCACTTCCGGGAAAAAAAAGTCTCTTCTGGGCCGGAGCCATAGCACAGCAGGTAAGGCGCTTGCCTTGCACACGGCCAACCAGGTTTGATCCCGGCATCCCATATGGTCCCCTGAGCACTGCCTGAGTAATTCCTGAGTGCAGACCCAGGAGTAACTCCTGAGTGTCGCCGGGTGTGACCCAAAAAAGAATAAAAAAGTCACTTCCTCTGGTCCCTGTTTTCTCCCCTCCATCCAGGTCTAGTGTCCAACTGCTCGGAGAGCCGCTGGCCACTCTGCCTATGACCATGCTGAGCTGCTGAGCTGCGCCCCCCCACACACACCCTGAAACAAGCCCTGAGCAGAGCTGCCCCAGAACAGCACCCCCTCACCCCTGCCCCCCCACATCCCGAAAGGGCCCCAAGGGAGCACCCTGCAGGATGACTGTGGCTGGATGCCAAATGAAGTGAAATACCTCCTTTTCTCAGGCTGTTAACTCTTTTCTAGTGTAAGGAAGGGGAAGATAGTGACATTTAGCACTTAACAGCTCAGCAGTAAAGGGAACAGAAGAAAACAGACCCCAGTTTTGTGGGCGTATTTCCAGATGAAACCTCCCCAGCTCTGAGGGGACTAAAATCAGGGCAAGATTTGCTGTTAGGGTCAAGGACAGCTGCTTCCACCCCATTCCTCCCCCGGCTCAGGCCTTCCTCCTCCAGGCAGCCCTCCAGGATGCACACAGCTCGATACCTGCATCTCCTCCCGCTCTGCTCTTGCCAATGTCCCCATGACCCCCGCTGTACCCAGCTGGAGCCCCTGCCTACCTCCTAAGCCATAGTGAGGCCCTCTCCCTTGTTTGAGATGAAGGAGAGAGAACATGGGAGTGTTCTGGGGAGAGAAAGCAAAACTTGTGTGGGGCTGCGCAAAGCGAGCAGAGAAGGTTCTAGCACTATTGGAGCAGAGAGGTCATACAGCAGGTGGCGTGCGCTTGCCTTGCATGAGACTGACCCAGGTTCTATGCCCGGCATCCCTGAGCTCCCTGAGCACTGTCAGGAGGGATTCCTAATGCAAGCCCAGAGTTACCCCGAGCACCAACAGCCACGGTCCCCTCAAAACAAAGTACCATGCTCTGAGGACTAGAGTGGGCAGCACTGGATCACATTTCCCAGGTCTTACCCCAGTGAACCCTCCCAGGCATTGCATCCATTTTGCAGATGGGAAACCTGAGTCCGTGGGAAGTTAAATAACTGCACCCACCAACCCACCCACCCATCACCGATTGCCTGGAATAGCAGGCCAAAGAGCACTAATGAGTCTTCTTCAGAAGTAATGGAACTGTTAGCGTTTCCATGACCGTCTCTTCTCTCCTCTGCTCCTGGATAAATGGACCCTTGAAAACTCCTGACGCCTCTTTCAGGTTCTGCTTCAACCCAGACAATGGCTCTGTGTGGCGCTTGTTCTGTTTTGGCATGAAAATTGTTTCACTAAACTGCAGTTCTTCTGTGAGATTTTGTTTGACCCCACAATGTAAAAAGATACAAACAAAAGGACACTGCAGAGAAGGAGCTGTTGTTTCCTCTGCCCAGACGTGGGGAACAGCGCCCCTCTGTTGCTGGGATGCTCGCGCTCCTGCCTACTGATTGGTGACTGAGATTGCCAACATGACGGTGCCCCCTGCGCCACCAGATTACGACCACCTTCACCTCCTCTCAAGAGGCATCACCGGCTGCTCTTGGCTAGGCCAAGTGGAGTCCTTGTCTGGGAGTCCACCTTCTGGGTGCAAGGGACAGGAAACGCTCCGTTGCAACAGTTGTGGGTGATAAAACACGGCCACAGGCATCTGAGAGCAACAAACAATACTTTAAACAAGATGCCGTGCATTTTTCTGCAAGACCACATCTTGCCTGCTCTCTCCCTTCTGCCCCCCCCCACCCCCGCCGACCTGATAAACAGGGGCACGTTGCCTGTCTCACTCCGTGCGGGTGCCCTGGGCTGAGACCTGGCTGACTGAAACTTGCTGGCTAATACACCCTGTCCTGCCCACTTTCCAGCTCCCCATCTCTTTCCAGCTCCCCATCTCAGCTTCCCAAAAAGCTGCTCACCCCAGAATTCTTGATTCGGGTGTGCCCAGCCCTGGGCACTTCCAGTCTTCCCTGCAGACAAGGACTGTGCCCCTCACCAGGCCCGGGGCCCATCTGTATTTATAAAGCATAAACTAGGGAGGATGATGCGTGTATTGACAACAGGCTGGGTACCAAGCATTGTGCCAGGGTTCTTGTACGCACTGACCCATTTATTCACTAATTAATCCACTCAACCAATATTTATCAGGATGGCAAAAGAGCTCAAAGGATTGGGGAGGGAAGTCCTGTGGGAACGCTGGCCTGTCCCCCTGAGCAGCACCAGGAGTAACTCCCAAACACGGAGCTGGGCACAGCCCCCGAATACCCCTGGGTGTGATTCCCAAGGCAAACACAACGAACAAGACAAACCCCAAATAATACGGATTGTGCATTTACAATGTGCCAAGAAACGATCTAAGCTAGAGGTTGGCAAACTGTGGTCCACAGGCCAAATCCGGCCTGCCGTCTGTTTTCGAAAATAAAGTTTTATGGGAACGCAGCCACTCGTCGTTTGCATATTTCTGTGGCTGCTTTCATGCGGTAACAACAGAGTTGAGTGGTTGAGTGGTTGTGACGGGAGAACATATGGGCTGCAAAGCATGAAACAGCTACCGTCTGGCCCTTAACAGAGAAGAAGCTGGTTCCCTCGGTCGAGGCATTGGGGGACTGCAGTGATCCAAAGCCGCACAGCCCCTCCTGCCCGGGACCAGGGGAGCGACAAACAAATCAAACAAGATCTGGCAGCTTCGTGGTGACACATGCAAATGAGGAAGTAGGAGGGAGTGCCTCCAGTGCTAAGAATTAGAGGGGGACCCTGCAGCAGAATGGGGGGGTCAGGAAGTTCTGACTGCAAAGCCTCCGGGAAAGACGGGAAGAGGTGGTGGGAAAGAGCCCTCTGGTGGGGAGCAGCAGAGGCAGAAGCATTAATACCGAGGTACTGATCATCGTTCCCCCATACAGCGCACCTTTCCTGTGTGGTGGCGCATACTCTCACCTAATGAGTCTCTTGAAAGAGGAAGCCTCGCTTCCCCGCCTGCTGCTATGAGCAGTCCCATTTGGACCGTCCCCATCCTGCATTAACGTTCCTATGAGTTCCTGGGCTCCTTCCGAGTAACAGGAGGTTAACAATTCCCCCCAAATCAGAGATTCTGCCCTTAACTCACAGACCAAGAGACAGTGGATAGTACCTAAGACCAATGGCCAGATAGGGGCCGGAGCGATAGCCCAGCGGTAGGGCGTTTGCCTTGCACCGGCCTGGCCCATGCTGGCATGGGTTCGATCCCCGGCATCCCATATGGTCCCCTGAGCACCGCCAGGAGTAATTCCTGAGTGAAGAGCCAGGAGAAACCCCTGAGCATCGCCAGGTGTGACCCAAAAAAGCAAAAAAAAAAAAAAAAAAAAAAAAAAAAAAAAGACCAATGGCCAGATAGAGTTCAAAAGACCCAAAGTCAGCCAGAGGGGGCCGGAGCGATAGCCCAGCGGGTAGGGCGTTTGCCTTGCATGCGGCCGGCTCATGCCGGCCTGGGTTCGATCCCCGGCATCCCATATGGTCCCCCGAGCACCACCAGGAGTGATTCCTGAGTGCAGAGCCAGGAGAAACCCCTGAGCATTGCCGGGTGTGACCCCCCAAAAAAAAGACCCAAAGTCAGCCAGAGAGCCTTGTAAAGTCCTTATATTGACTGTAAACATTCTTGTCACTTGATAAGTAATGCAAAGACTCAGCTTTCCTATATGCCCCCTCTCCACCACCAAATAAACAGAAAAACAAGTCATACTTCCTCCCTGGCTAGGGAATTTCGTTTTGTTTCCCTTTCAGTTTCCAATAAACTTCTCTTTCCAGCTCTGAGTCCCAATATCTGTCTTACCCAAGATTTTCATTCTTTTGTTTTGACTTTTTTTTTTTGGGGGTCACACCAGACAATGCTCAGGGATTATCCCTGGCTCTGCACTAAGAAATTACTCCTGGTAGTTTTGGGGAATCATATGGGATGTCAGGGATTGAACCTGGGTCGGCTGCGTGCAAGGCAAACGCCCTACCTGCTGAACTACCGCTTCAGTCCCAAGATTCTTGAAAATATAGAGAAAGCTGGAAACCATGGACAGAGACCTGCCATCTACTGCTGCCTCACTCTCCTCTCACCACACACTTACTCTGGCGAAGGCACAAAATGAGCAGATTCCTAGTACTGACACTGATGCAGAACTCCGAGTGTACAAAGGGAGCTGAAAAGGTGTTAGCTGTTACTTGTTAGCTTTTTAGTTGTTGGCTCCTTACATTTCAGCGAGGTTATGTGTCGGGGAGCGCCGCCGGGTCCCCCGACAGTGCCGGGAAGCGAAGTTCCCTTATACCTCCGAGCCGGGCGGGAATGGATGAAGACTCAGGAATCTGATGCAGTTTTAAAAGGGCTTTACTATCACAGGATCCAATATACAATCCAAGAGCAGGGAAAACCTCTGGACTCTGGGTTCCCAGCTAGGCCCCAGCCAGGTGTAGGCCAAGATAGCTGCCACCACGTGTTGAGGCCCAACAGAGAATGGAGAGGACTGAGAAGCAAAACACCAAGGGAAGCCGAAATGGCAAAAGGGGGAAAGAGAGAGGAGCTTCTTTCTTCTTGCAGCTTATCTTATAGCTAGAAATCCGCCCAAACTCCCAGCCCAGCTCATTCTGGGCTGGGCTATCTAGAGATGAAAACAGGAAAATAGCTCTATAGAATGTAGCAACTTCAGGAGACCATCGGGCTGTTTACAAGGACCCAGAGCTAATTCAAAGCCTCCTAGCAGAGCTGGGAGAAGCTATAAGCTAAATGTAACTTCCCCTGGCAGGAAGGATCAAATGCCCTCAGGTAATTTCTCCCAGCACCTCACCTAATATCTTAAGCCGAGATCTGCCTGGAATTGCCTTATAGGGTAGAGAAGGGGGTTTCTGAGATGGCATGTCTCTGTACCAAAGACTAATACTAATGCCAGTTAAATATTTCTCCAAGCCTTCACAAGAGTCTCGGTCTACTTCACAGTAGTTTTGTATTTTAGATGCCTTTGAGTTATCAGGGAGCCATGCTTGCTTGCTTGGAGGCAAACAGCATTTCTCTCTGGCCTAATTACTTAGAGATCCAACGTGGCCAGGCAAATATGCTGGTAAGATCTAGCTAGTCCCATGATGATTGTGGTAGCATGAGAGAATATTTATACCAGCCAGTACAGAATACATGGTCAGATAAGACTGCCACATTCAGACTACCCCCACTATCTATGAAGTGACCTGCAGGAGGCAAGCCAGGGCAGATGCAGAGGCCTAGGCTTTTTAGGTGTCCTGCAACAGTTAAGGACCCCACTGTAGCAGCACCAGAGGTCAGCAAGGTCAAGTGTCTCTGCCCTGGTCACTCAGCCAGTGAAGTACTGGCTCTGGAAAGGGAACCTCCCGGTTGGTTTGATTCACACGCTGTATTCTTTGTCCCTATCACCAACCTTTGAGGGTTTGTACTGCATGTACTACATTCCGTTGAGCCCCAAACTCAAACATTGCAGCAAAGAGAAATGGCAAAGCCTGGCCAGCTGGGCCTCCTGCTTCTCCAGGGTGAAAGAGAACAGACCAGCTGCTGAGAATTGGGGCCACGCAGCCTTGGCCCCCTGAACCACTACCCACGCTGTGGCCATAGGCCCCGGGCTCTGCTCAGCTCCTGCAGAGCTAACCCAAACCAGGTGGTGGCAGATGGGGACTCCCTGATTGAAACTCGGGCTGGGTGATTTTCTTTTTTTTCTTTTTCTTTTTTTTTTTGGGGGTGGGGTCACACCCGGCAATGCTCAGGGTTTACTCCCTGGCTCTGCACTCCAGGAATTACTCCTGGTGGTGCTCGGGGACCATATGGGATGCCAGGGATCAAACCCAGGCCGGCATGGGCTGGCCTCGTGCAAGGCAAACGCCCTACCCGCTGGGCTATCGCTCTGGGGCCCATGGACTGGGTGATTTTCACTTGGCCACATTCTTGTATGCATGTATGCATGTATGTATGTATGTATGTATGTATGTATGTATGTACGCACGTTTGGATGTATTTAGCATTTTTGGGTCACATCAAGCGATGCTCAGGGGTTACTCCTGTCTCTGCACTCAGGAATTACTCCTGGCACTACTCAACCATATGGGATGCTGAGGGATTGAACCCAGGTTGGCCGCATGCAAGGCAAATTCCTTCCCAGCTGTGCTATCGCTCCAGTTCCTAGCAAGACATTCTTAAGAAAACATTAACTGGGCAAAAATGTATGGAGATTTACTATGTGCAGGGGGAAAACGGTGGGGGATCTATGGTGAGTAAAATCTTTTACCTAAGCAACATATCTTTCTTTCCTTTTTTTTTTGTCTTTTTTGGGTCACATAAGGCGGTTAGTCCTGGCGGTGCTCAGGGGACCATATGGGATTCCAAGGACAGAACATGGGTCGGCCGCATGGGAAACAAACACCTTACCTTTGTGCTATCGCTCCAGCCCAGTAACAGACTTTCGACAACAATTCAGATGAACAGAACACAGGAGGTCCTTTGCTTGGGAGCTCACAGGCATAGGGAGGTAAACACATTTATTTTAGGGGCCACACCGGAAATGCTCAGGGATAATTCCTGGCTCTGCACTCAGGAATTACTCCTGGCTGTGCATAGGGGACCATATGGTATGCCGGGGATTGGATCTGGGTTGGCTGCATGCAAGACAAACGCCCTACTTGTATTCTTTCTCTCTCTCTCTCTCTCTCTCTCTCTCTCTCTCTCTCTCTCTCTCTCTCTCTCTGGCTACAAGACAAAGATTTTTTGTGCCAGTGACCTACTGGGTGCCAGGCTTTGTGCCAGCCAGTGCATGTTCACGGCACACCACCAAAGGGTCAGAATGTGAGGTCACTGGCCCTCAGGCACTTAAGTCCACATTATCAATAACAATAACTAAGTTCTGAGCCCGCAACAGGCAACATGCTGGCACCCTCCTGGAATCTTCCTTGCAATGCCGAAGAGAAATTCTCAGACTTTAAGTACAGCCTTTGGATCTACAGCTTTAAAGATGCAACTTCCGGGGCTGGGTGATGGCCCAGCGAGTAGGGCGTTTGCCAGCATGGGTTCGATCTTCGGCATCCCATATGGTCCCCTGAGCACCGCCAGGAGTAATTCCTGAGTGCAGAGCCAGGAGAAACCCCTGAGCATCGCTGGGTGTGACCCAAAAAGCAAAAAAAAAAAAAAAAACATGCAGCTTCCGGGGCTCTGGAGCAGGTCCCCAGCTGTCCATAGGAAGTGGGGAAGTGTGCATTGGCACCTGGCTGCCAGCTGAGTGTATACATGGGGTCAGAGAGGGAACAGACCAAAGGATCTCAGGGCTGGAGGGGTAGCACAGTGGGTAGCGTGCTCGCCTTGCCTATGGCCAACCCAGGATCCTGGCATCCCATATGGTCTCCCAAATGCCACTGGTTCCTAAGTGCAGAGCCAGGAGCAAGCCTTGAGCATCACCTCGTGTGGCCCGCGAAACCAAAAAAGAAGGAAAAAGAAAATCCTGCCTAGTCTCCAGGGCGAGTCCCTGATGGTGGGTGCTTGTAGGGAAAATTCCTAACGAGGGGGCTACTGAGCTGCCCCCTCCCCAGCCCTAGCTTTCTCCCTCCCCACGAAACAGAGCTCCACTGAGAGGTGTCCAAATGGGAAGGTTCTCTTTGGGTGTGACCCCACAACCCTGGGGACGGAGCAGCACCTGTTTGCTCCAACTCAAGGGCCATCAGACTGAGCAGCCGATAGGCCTCCGAGGAAGCCTCTCCCCACTGAGTCGAGTGCGCTGAGCCTAAATGAACTAACCAGACCTGGTGGCCTCATCTGCCCAACGGTCCTGTCTGCTCTGGCGCACCTCACGGATGACTGTCAGGATCCAGCAGACACAGACACGAAGGGCTTCGTGTCCCCTCAGGAAGGGCAAGGGCAGTGACAGTGTGGGCCAGGCTGTGGCGATGGCCAGCTGACCAGCTCCAGGGAATCACACTACATTTTTTTTAAAAACCCTTCTGGGGCGGAGCGATAGCCCAGCGGGTAGGGCCTCTGCCTTGCACGCGGCCGGCTTATGCCGGCCCGGGTTCGATCCCCGGCATCCCATATGGTCCCCCGAGCACCGCCAGGAGTAATTCCTGAGTACAGAGCCAGGAGAAACCCCTGAGCAATGCTGGGTGTGACCCAAAAAGGCAAAAAATAAAATAAAATAAAATCCCTTCTGGACTCTCATCGTCTGAGACCTTGACATTGCCCAGTGGGCCACAGGCGTGCTCTGGGCCCAAGAAGAGGCCCAGACGGGAGGGAACTGGCGACCCTAAAGCCAGAGGCAGCAGCAGAGCGGAAGTTCCCTCCTTGCAGTGAGCAGTGACGGGGAGCCAGGAGCTCCCCATAGTCCGCACAGTCGGAGGCTGCTCTGTGTTTTTGGTGATGCCTCTCATCAACTGTCGCAATTCCTCCTCAGAAGCTCATGATTTCTGTCATATTGATGAAGAAATAAACAGTCACTGGGCTGGGGTCACTGAGCGGGGAAGGGGCTGGGCTGGGTTCCAGGTCAAGGCCACTGAGATGCCCCCTCAGCCCACTGTCTGTGGCTCAGGAGTCTACCCCGGGCACTGTCTCAGTGACCCTGGGGTCTGTCCACCTCCTCTCTCACCCGCTGCCCCAGTCTGGGCCACAGTAGGATGTCCCTGCTGTCCACTGCCCCCCACCTCCTACTTCAGTCTGAGTTCCTGCCTCAAGCAAACAGCCTTCCTGACGTGAAACCTTCCCAGGCTGCTGGCCCAGGAGGCCTCAGCTGACCCAGGGCCCTTCCTGCAGGTGACTCAACTTGTGGGCACATAACAAATGGGGCTGCTACGCGCAACACAATTTGGGGTCTCTTCCGGAGGAATTGTTCTCAGTGAAGTTGCCCAGCAGAGGTGTGTGTGGAGGGGAAAGAGAGATGCATTCTCTCCCTGGCGGCCTTGGGAGAGGTCATGCCACACCCGAAGGTGCTCAGGGTTACTCCTGGCTCTGTGCTCAGAGTGCTCCTGGTAGGGCTCAGGGAACCACATGGGGGCCCAGGGATTGAACCCAACTGCTGCGTTCAAGGCAAGCACCGTCCCTCCAGCCCCTAGAAGTCCTTCCTGAGCCCAGCCCAGCCATTCCCTGGGTGAGACAACCTGAAGTTGTCTCCCGGACTCAGAGGAGTTGCCCAAGGTCTCTGCCTTCTCAGGTCCCTTCAGCACACACACACTGAACTCTCAGAGCCAGGCTCTGACTCTGGATACACAGATGACACCCCTGTGTCCTTGGAGGAGCTTGAGGATGAGGGAGCAATGCCACCCATTGCCCGATGCATTCAGACACCCAGACAGCCACCAACAGAGCCGGCCCCGGCTAGGCCTCTGCTCACGGCTGAGGATCCAGAGAAGGGGTCAACTCGGGCCTGCCCTTCCGGGCTTTCCAGTCTGGTCAGAGACACGTGGAAATCCCTGAGTACCTGCATCTCCAGAGCTGTGGGATGCCAGGAGAGGTAAGGGAACTTTTGTGTTTGGATGTGAATGAATGAGGTTTATCCTGGTGTATGTGTATGGTTGGGGGGGTGGTCACACCCATCTGTTGCTCAGAGGCTTCTCCCAGCTAAGTGTTCAGGTCAGTTCCTGCAGCTCTCAGAGAAGCAACGCAGAGCCAGGGATACTGCAAGCAAAGTCAACGCCAGCTCTTTGAGCTGCCTCTCTGCCTAGAACCTGTATGGCTTTAAACCATGAATGAAGGCACCTAATAACTAAGTGTGTGTATGGTCCCGGGATGGAACCCTGAACTGCACTGCATGCTAGGTAAGAACTCTACCACTGAGCCGCATCCAGGACTTTCATTGATTTAATTTACTTATTTATTATTGCCATTAATTTTTGCTTTTTGTGTCACACCTGGCGATATTCAGCGGTTACTCCTGGCTCTTTACTCAGAAATGATTCCTGGCGGTGCTCAGGGGACCATATGGGATGCCAGAGATCGAACCTGGGTCAGCCGTGTGCAAGGCAAACGCCCTACCTGCTGTGCAACAGCTCTGGCCCTTCATTGATTTTTTTTAATTTAAATTTTATTACACCACTTTTAGACATACAATTGCAAGATGCTCATCCTCGAGTTTTGGTTCTACAGTGTTCCAACACCTATCCCTTACCTGAACCCATCTCCCATCACCAATGTCCCCACCTCCCTCCCCCCTCCCACACCCCCAACTACCTGGTGGGTTCTGTATATCTTTTCTCTCTCTCTCTCTCCCTCCCGCCTGCCTTTCCTACACATTGTAGAATGCAGTACATCAAAGGACACAACTGTTTCCACTAGTTTGATGGACCGCACAGCCGGGGCCTCATGGTCAGTGTCTGGACAGCAAAAATGGGGGGGCTAATGTGGTGGGCAAGTATCATCCGGCTGCTTCTGGGACCCCCAGGGGTGATGGGCCCCTCCCAAAACCCATCTGTCCTCCTGGGGGCTCATGGTCAGCTGAGCTGGGGAGAGCCGAGTTCTAGTTCCCCCAGCTGCTTTTGAGGCTCTGCATGCTATAGCTGGTCGCCCCAGGGCAGCTCCTGGGTGAGGCCACCGGGCTCCCTTCACTGACTTTTTTTAATTTATTTTTCCCCCAAAATTTTATTACACCATTTTAGACATACAATTGAAAGATGCTCATGTAGAGTTTTGGTTCTACAGTGTTCCAACACCCATCCCTCCACCCAAACCCATCTCCCATCACCAATGTCCCCACCTCCCTCCCCCTCCCACACCTCAACTACTTGGCGGGTTCTGTATGTCATTTCTCTCCTCTCTATCACTCCCTCCCGCCAAACTTTTTTAATGCAGTGCATTAAAGGACATTACTGTTTCCACTATTTTAATGGACCGCGAGGCGCAAGCGCGGCCGCGCAACCTGGGCTTGAACTGGTTTTGCTCTGTTAATCTGGTCGTGGAGGTAGTATCCCAGCATCCAGACAGTGAAGGTGGTGGCTAGTGTGGTGGGTGAGTCTCATCCGGCTGCTTCCGGGACCCCCTCCCCAGAGGTGATGGGCCCACTCCCAAAACCCATCTGTCCCCCCCCGGGGCCCCATGGTCAGCTGGGCCCGGGCGAGCCCAGTTCCAGCTTCCCCAGCCGCTTATGAGGCTCTTCATGCTATGGCTGGAGGCCCCAGAGCAGCTCCTGGGCGGGGCCACCAGGCTGAACAAAATGGAGGGGGAAGGGCCGACCCCCTGACTCCATCTGACGAATTCCCAGTGATTCCCACTTCTGGGAGCCGCCTACCTGGGCTCTAACTGGTTTTACTCTGTTAATCTGATAGTGAGGTAGTATCCCAGCGTCCGGACAGCATCCCTTCACTGATTTTTAAACCATGAAAGAAGGCAGTAATAAACAGGTATGATTGTGTGTGTGTGTGTGTGTGTGTGTGTTTGTGTGTGTAGTGCCGGGAATGGAACCCTGGACTGCATGCCTACAAGACAGAGCTCTATCTCTGAGCCATTTCCAGGCCTTTTGCTGATGGACACGTCCACTGAGACACATTGGGGCCTTCCGCTGATTGATTGACATGACACACAGGAAATTGCTGGCTGCCGTGGGGTTGGATTCTGCGTGTCCCTGGGCTCTCTCTGACTGGAGCTGACTTGAGTCCAAGATTCAGAGCCTTCTGCAAACTGGTGGAGAAAGCAGCAGTTTGGGGGCCTGCCTCCCAAGGGGGTCGTGAGCATTAATTAGTTACCATTGGTAAAGTGCTCTGAAGATGTGGGGGGTGTATCAACACGGCAAGTCATTAGACCTCTCCACACCACTCTGCTCTGCAGCCTGGGAGCTGCTAATTGAGAAATAATTAACACCTCAGGGTGCAGAGGACGGATGCCTGGCTTCTGTGCAATTGGAAGGGATGTAATGCGACGTGCACTCCGGGAGCAGGGGAGAAATCGAAGGCTCTTTCAGATCCCAAAATACAGCTGAGATTATTCACCCCCTTCCAAAGAAGAGGCGTGTTCTCCCTGGGGGGGCAGCACTTTCTGGGGAAAGTCCCCACCACAGGTGTGGGATACTGAGCCTGTATCCCACCCAGCCTGCCTCCTTGATGCCCTGAACGTGCCAGTGGTGTGTGGCCAGTGATGTGAGGCCAGTGGTGTGTGGCCCGGCAGGCGTGCTTTCCTGCACCCTGTGCGGGATGTTAATCTGAGCCCACGTCTTTCCTCTCTCTGTACCTGGTTCATCCGCGGCTTTGCCTGGGCAGCATGTGGGGATTGCTGGGGGCCTCTCAAGTCCTCTTGCCCAGCCCCAGAGCCCAGTGGACAGCCAGCACCTGAGGGTGGGCCCACACTGATTCCAGCAGCCAGGGCAGCTGACCACTGCAGGCCTGAGTGCCAGTCCTGGGAGTGGAGCTGCACACCTTTTCTGGGTCGTTTGCTCAGCTGGAAGCTCACCTCCTCCGGGAAGCCCTCATTACCTCTGCTCACGGCTCCTTCCCAGCCCTGTTACACCCTGATGGTGCAGTGCAGTTCCAGCCTGTCCTGGAACTCTCAGAACTCCTTGGTCAAGGGAAGGGTCTTTTCCTGGTATACTTTAGGCACCCAGTGAACCAACACTCCCACCTCAGGACATTAGCATGGATTATTTGCTGTGTTCAGAACATTCTATCTCCAGATATCTACCTGCAAGGCTGTTCATCTCTCCTTGCTAAAATGTATCCATGGACATTTTGCATTTTTTTAAAATCTGCATTTGGGGCTGGAGAGATAGTACTGCTGGTAGGGTGTTTGCTTTACTCACGACTGGTCTGGGTTCGATCCCTGGTGTCCTATATGGTCCCCGAGTTCACCAGAAGTGTTCCCTGAGTGCAGAGACAGGAGTAACCCCTGAGCATCGCTAGGTTTGGCCCTATAATCAAAATAAGAGTAGCAATAATTACAGAGTAATATTTATCTGAACAACTGAGCTATTTTGAACTTTCACAGGCACTAACATTTCAATGTATGGGTTTGACTGTCTCTTCTCACTAGGATGTAGCGACATAGGAAATTCTATTTGTCTTTTTTTTTTGGGGGGATTACTTCCAGTTTCCACAACAAATGCTAGTAGATGATGATAGCTGCTCAAAAATAGTTTGGAAATTAAAGTTTTAGAGCCTGACTTTCTTAGACTTGTAACAGAGGTGTCTTTTTCCAGTTATTTAAAACAATTTTAATGTATAAATAGTCTAAATATCATCGCATAAACTGGGAACTGCACGAGTCACTGTTGTCATGGTGACACCTTAGCTACCCATTCACCAATTCCAACAGGGGTGGGCCCTCCGTGGGCGAGGAACGCTGAACGCAAAACCAAGGTGACGCACTTTGATCATAGAGTTGCACCTCCCTAAATCCTAGAGGGCACTTCCGGGACGCAGTTGCTCAATACTTTGCCGGCCAATGTATGCTCGTGGGGGGCCGAGCCGGGATCTCTTGTTAAGCTTCCGGAAGTCCCTTGAATGGAGACTGAAATGGGATGGCCCAACCTGTCCGCCCGGGATCCCTGCATTACGATTGGCTGTGACGGAGAAGGCGGGGTTAGAGGCGTGGCTAAAGGCGGTTCTTCCCCGCGCAGGCGCGCCAGGCTGGAGGGAAGTCTCGTGGGCCGCGTTGCCTGGGACTGCAGTGGGTGAGCTCGGGGTTGGCTGCGCACGCGGAGGCGAGGGCTGGGGGAGTAGCGCCGGCAGGTGTCGAGCGCCACGGGCTCACGGGGCTGGCCGCGTTGCTGCGTGCGCCCGGCGTTGCGTGGGGTGGGCTCCCAATCCCACACTCGTGTAATCCGAGTTCGACCTTGGGTGTGTCGCGCCGTTGTAAAAACGGAGGGCTGCGCGTTCTCCCGTGCCTACGTCGGGTGATTGTCATGTGGCCCAGAAAGGCCAGCCCCACAAAGCTATCACCTGCCGGCCCAGCTTTGCTTCCCGTTTAATGTGTGGGGAAACTGAGATCCGGAAAGAGGAGTTATTTGACGAGGGTCTTCCGGCTCGTCGGGGTCACGCCGGTCCGTAGTTACTGGCCTAACAGTCTGGACCAGGCACTCCTTAAGAGCACTTACTCCTGGCTGAGCAAAAACAAAGATCTGCATACAGCCGTGCAGGGTGCTCTGAGTTTGTTGTGTGGTCACTCGAGCCTAGTTTCGTGGCCAGTGGATAGTGTTGGACATTGAGATCCTAGCGGTTACTTGTGTATAAGCTGACAGGGTCAGGATGGCCCGCACTGGAGGAGAGGGTGGACGGTCTCAGGTTCCCAAATGATCAAGTAATTAGTAGTTATCCCGTTGCCCTTCACTATGCTCTTCGTGTGCTATTACGTTTGATCAACAAGCATCGTTAATGGTCAGTGATACAAATATTAGGTATCACAGTAGCTCTGCCAACTAAAAGTGTATTCAAGCTGGTGAAGTCGCAGAGTTCTGGAAGAACAGAACCAGAGACAGTGTTTGGTCCCCGTGGCTGGCATAGAGGAGTTTCTGAAACATTTTTGAAAACTGTTCCTGTGCATAGATTATAAAAAGTTGTGGGAAGACTGGGCTTTGGGGCAGAGGGAGTGAGCGAGGAAGGGGACCTGGGGGACAGGCTGGATGTCCAAGACCTGGAGGAGGCAGAGGGTTGCGAGGGGCAGAGGGCGTCACGCTGAGGTTGTCCTGTATGCTTGTAGGAGTCAGACCTTTTTGTTTTATTTTGGCGTTCCAGGTCACACTTGGTGATGCTCAGGGGTTACTCCTGGCTCTGCACTCAGGAAATACTCCTGGCGGTGCTCAGGGGATCATAAGGGATGCCTGGGATTGAGCCTGGGTCGGAGCATGCAAGGCAAGAGCTCTACCTGCTGTGCTATTGTTCCAGCCTCTCCTTTTTAGACTCCTAGGTGTGGTCATCGTTTCCGGTGCTGGAGAATCAAATAGAGCTGCTAGGATTGTGCCCAGCGCATGTGGTGGCCCTGAGGGTCAGCTCAGAATAGCAAGGGAGGGGGCCAGAGCGATAGCACAGCAGGGAGGGCATTTGCCTTGCAAGCAACCAACCTGGGTTCGACCTGGATTCGATCCCCGACATTCCATATGGTCCTGAGCACCACCAGGAGTAATTCAGGGGTGCAGAGCCAGGAGTAACCCCTGATAACCTCTGAGCATCGCCGGTGTGACCCAATAAGAAAAAAAAAGAATAGCCAGGGAGATGCTTTCCCATGAGCCACCCATTCGTATCTTGACACACATGCAAAGAATTTTTTCTTTTCCCAAATTTTATTAGACCACTTTTAGACATACAATTGCAAGATGCTCATGTAGAGTTATGGTTCTACAGTGTTCCAACACCCATCCTCCACTCAAACCCATCTCCCATCACCAATGTCCCCACCTCCCTCCCCCTCCACACACCTCAACTACTTGGCGGGTTCTGTATGTCTTTTCTCTCCTCTCTATCTCTCCCTCCTGCCAAACTTTCCTGCACATCGTAGAATGCAGTACATTAAAGGACATAACTGTTTCCACTAATTGATGGACCAGCGAGCCGCAAATGGTCGCGCAATTGGTGGGCGAGTCTCATCTGGCTGCTTCCGGAACCCCCCCAGAGGTGATGGGCCCACCCCAAAAACCCATCTGTCCTTCTGGGAGCCCCATGGTCAGCTGAGCCTGGGGAAAGTGGAATTCCAGCTTCCCCAGCCGCGCTTGAGACTGCATGCTATCAAGAATTTTTCTTTCATTTAATTTGTGGGGACTTTGATAGGTCACACCCAGCTGTGCTCAGGGCTTACTCCTGACTCAGGGTCTCACCCTTGGCCTTTTGGGGGACCATATGTGGTGCTGAGAATGAAACTAGGGTCTGCCATATGCAGGGCAAGTGTCTTGCATGTGGCAGACCCCTGGTTTAATGTGAGCGTTAATAAAAGTGGCCTTTTGGGGCCGGAGCGATAGCCCAGCAGGTAGGGCATTTGCCTTGCACGTGGCCGGCCTCTGCCGGCCTGAGTTCAATCTCCGGCATCCCATATGGTCCCCCGAGCACCGCCAGGAGTAATTCCTGAGTGCAGAGCCAGGAGTAGCCCCTGAGCATTGCCGGGTGTGACCCAAAAAGGCAAAAAAAAAGTGGCCTTTTATTGAAGGCCAGTAAGAGGTTAGAGAAAATCTCTGCTCTGGTATCTGGAATGGAAGGGTTTGCATCTGCAGTCAGCAACCGTCTTGGGAGCCCAGTGTGACGACGCAGTCAGTGCTAATTCCTACACAACTTGTTCCCCAGGACCCGGGCTCATGGAAGGGCTACTGACAAGATGCAGACTGCTGGCCACCCGCAGCCCCCCGGCTCTGCCACAGCTTGCCCCTCAGGTGTCACCACTGCGCCCCAGGGAGAGGGGGAAGCGCCTGGTGCTGTCCCGTATGTTCCAGCCCCAGAACCTCCGGGAGGACCAGGTGCTCTCCCTGGTGGGCAGATCCGGCGACCTGACCTGTAAGAGCCAGCGGCTGATGCTACAAGTGGGCCTGATCCACCCGGCCAGCCCGGGCTGTTACCACCTTCTGCCGTACACTGTCCGGGGCCCTGGAGAAGCTGGTGCGGGTCATAGACCAGGAGATGCAGGCCATCGGCGGGCAGAAGGTCAACATGCCCAGCCTCAGCCCTGCTGAGCTCTGGCGAGCCACCGACCGCTGGGACCTGATGGGCAAGGAGCTGCTGCGCCGTCCGGGACCGACACGGCAAGGACTACTGCCTGGGCCCCACGCACGAGGAAGCCATCACGGCGCTGGTGGCCTCCCAGAAGACTCTGTCCTACAAGCAGCTCCCGCCTCCTGCTGTACCAGGTGACGAGGAAGTTTCGCGATGAGCCCAGGCCCCGCTTCGGGCTCCTCCGGGGCCGAGTTTTACATGAAGGACATGTACACATTCGATGCCTCTGCGGACGCCGCCCCGCAGACCTACGGCCTGGTGTGCGAGGGCCTCACGGGCGCCTGTTCCACAGGCTGGGGCTGCGCTGTGTGAAGGTCCAGGCCGACGTGGGCAGCATCGGGGCACCATGTCTCACGAGTTCCAGCTCCCAGTGGCGGTGGGAGAGGACCGCTTTTGCCCTGTGCCCCAGCTGCGGCTTCTCTGCCAACACGGAGACGCTGGACTCGTCACAGAAGAACTGCCCGACCTGCCAGGGGTCCCTGACTGAAACCAGAGGCATCGAGGTGGGGCACACGTTCTACCTGGGCACCAAGTACTCATCCATCTTCAACGCCCAGTTTACCAATGAGCGTGGCGAGCCCACCCTGGCTGAGATGGGCTGCTACGGCTTGGGGTGACCCGGATCCTGGCGGCTGCCATCGAGATGTTCTCCACGGAAGACTGCGCGGCGCTGGCCCGGCCTCCTGGCCCTTACCAAGTCTGCCTCGTCCCCAAAGAGAGGCAGTAAGGAGGCGGGGGCTGCCGAGCTCGCGGAGCTCCTGTATGACCAGATCATGGAGGCGGTGCCACAGCTCCGCGGGGAGGTCCTGCTGGATGACCGGACCCACCTGACCATCGGGAACAGGCTGAAAGACGCCAACACACTCGGCTACCCCTTTGTGATCGTGGCTGGCAGGCGGGCACTGGAGGAGCCCGCGCAGTTCGAGGTGCGGTGCCAGAACACTGAGGGAGGTGCTGTGGCTCGGCAGAGAAGGTGTCTTGGAGTTACTGGGCCGAGCGCAGGTGGGCTGAGCCGCCTCAGCAGGGCTGTACCCTGCGCTTCCCCTGTGTTCCCGCTCAGGGGCTGGTCTGTAGCGTGATCCCCGACAGGTCAGGTCCCTGCTCTCTGCCGGGTCAGTGGTGAAGAGGGGCGGTGAAGATGGCCGCACCGTTGGCTGCTGCCTTGGACTCTGGACCAGCTGCCGTCCACCTGGATGTGTCCCCTACCCTGCAGAGGCCGCAGGCCCCTAGCTGGCCTAAAGCAGAGCTACCTCGAGACCCGGACAGGACCTGCAGTTCTCAGCGAGCCCCATCATTGGCAGGTCTGTACCAGAGCCTCTGTGCACTACTCAGAGAAACCAGGTGACCCAGGAGATGTGTGTTAAGACATTTATTGGTGGTTGGAGATTGGGGGGTTGCCGGGCCATACCCAGCAGTACCCAGGGACCACTGCAGGCTGCCAGCAGCACTGTGACCTTGTCTGAAGTGCAGGGAGTGAGCCCAGAGCCACAACAGGAATTGTAGGTCTGGGTCTTAGCGTCTGTGGAAACCGAGTGAACCTTGAGCCGGCACATGGCCAAGAACTGCTCCACGACTCTTGGACGGCTCCTGGATGGCTGTGTTGTTCCCAGCGAAGGTGGCCAATGCGTCCAGGCCCGACGAGGATGTCACACATGGCAGGTTTTTTTTCTTTTGGGTCACACCAGGCAATGCTCAGGGTTACTCCTAGCTCTGCACTCAGGAATTACTCCCTGGCGATGCTTAGGGGACCATATGGGGATGCCGGGATCGAAACCGGGTCGGCTGCGGCAAGGCAAATGCCCTCCCGGCTGTGCTATCGCTCTGGCCCCACATGGCAGTTTTACATTGTAGGGAATCCTCTCAGCCAAATAGCTGCTGTTTGGATTTTGCACATGGAACATTTGATTGTCTACCTCCTTTGTGGACATGAAGCCCCAGAAGATGTCTGCGGAGGTCAGGTAGCAACCAGTGTGTGGGTCACATGTGACCATCATGTTCCATGCATGGATGCCAAAGGCATCGGCCCAGGACCTTGGCCTTGGGAACCAGCCGCCCCCGGAGCAGGCAGTGTGGTGGAATGGGAGCTGAACCAGAGGTGCTGGAGAGCGGCTGCCTCCAGGAGCTGCCAGCCCAGCTGCAGAGCCAGATGTGGCCCCCAAATAAGAATTAATAAAAGAATCCTCTCCCAAGAAAGACGAAGAAAAAATCCAGACTTCCTGATGGGGGAATTCCTCAGTCATCAGGTGGAGGGAAGTGTTTCTCAGATCGGAGTCAGGGCTGGTTTGAAACAGGTTCTAACCTTTTCTCATTTGAGACAAAGCCAGGCACAAAGGCATTTGCATGGCCTCAAAGCTGAGCTGAAACCTGGCCGGCTGATTCCCTCACCAGAGCCCGTAATTCAGCAGGAGAGATGGGGATCGTGGCTGCACGGAACCCCGCTGGTTCTGTGCCCAGAGACCACTTCTGGTGGGCCTGGAGGCCCACACATGGTACTAGGACTGACCTGGGGAGGGCTGTGTGCAAGGCAGCCCCTTTCCTGCAGGACTGTCCCTCTGGCCCCTTTGTTTTCTTGACAACGCCCCAGTAAGCTTTGAGTGACACTTGCTACTGGTTCTGCCTCCTTGGAGGAAAGCGGCCTTCCGGCCTGTGCCTTCCCTCCTGAGCCTGCCATAAACTGATGAAACAGAGATGCTGGAAAATAACAGGTACAGGCTGTATTATCATTGCTCATTCCTTGGAGAGATCTAGAAGCAACTGACTGCGAAATATTTAGCAGAATTAATACTTGGGGACAAAGGCTGGTGCATAACAAAACCGTTGTGTAAATCAAGCTTAGAATGTAAATCACGGGCACCATTAATATTCTGTGTTCTAATGGAAGAAACACCTGCTGGGCTATCAATAAAGGAGCTCTGCAGAAATCTGCGAAATTGTCATTTCCTTAACTATTTGCCTGCCAGGCTCCTTCTCGGCACTCCTGCGGTCCATGGCTGTGCCAGGGCGCCAGGCATGCAAGGGCATGCCAGCTCTGTAGTTAGGGGAAAGGGTTTCTTCCCAGTCATCTAGACTGTAGAAAGTGGGGAGTGTCTTCATGTTTTTGCAAATTTATGGAAAGTTAAAAAAAATCCCCAGGGGCCAGATAGTATAGCAGCAGGTAGGGCATCTGCTGGTCAGGTTCTACCGCTGCCACAGCGCGATCCCGCTGAGCACCCCCAGGAGTGACCCCAGAGCAGAGCTAGGCGTAACCCCTAAGCACTGCCGGGGGTGTCCGCCTCAAAACAGAAAGAACAAATAAAACAACTCAGGAAATTTAAAAACTAGCTCTGTTGCACACAGCCCATCTGGGTTTGATCCCCGGCACCCCATATGGTCCCCGAGCACTGCCAGGAGTGATGCCTGAGCGCAGACCCAGGAGTAATCCCTGAACATCGTCAGTGTGACCCAAAAAGCAAAAATAAATAAATTGAAATAAAAACTGGCTCTGCACGCAATGCCATTAGAGCCTCTCATGCTTGTCGGCACCAGTTCCGCGAGCCCACAGGTGCCTGTGGCTCCCAGGAGTCGAGTGGCCTTTCCTGGAGGTCCCTTCGGCATGTGGATTATTTCAAGCTGGGTTATAGGACACTCATTGCTCCACCATAGAGGACAAAGACTGGCACTGCCCAGATTTGGCTTGACCTCGAGGCCAAACCTACCTATGTGGTTGGACAAACATCTCAGCCCAGAGCATCTGGTCTTTGTCCAGGGGGTCACCTGGTTCCTTGGAACCCCCAAGTCCTGCCTCTTGGCCCAGGATGCACACACCCATCTGTTCCATGGCAGAAAAAATCCCCTCTCCCTCCTGCCTGGCTGACACTGGGAAGAACCTAGAGGGAAAGGCAAGTTTCCACCCTGCACCTCAGCTTAAGTGTTCTGGTTTGGCCCTGGCACAGGGCTGGATTTGCTCCTCACACTGCTGGTGGCAGCCCTGGGTAAAGCAGCCTAAGTCCAGCCACGTTAGGGAAAAATGAAGTCATGAAATTTGCCTATAAATGGATAGACATGGAGAGTATCGGCCGAGTAAAATTAGGAGAGGTATAGAGTAGACTGCATTCACTTGTGGGATATTAAAAATAAATGAGACTATATCCAAGGCCCGGCAAAACGGGCCAGGAGGACTTGTCTTGTCAACACTTGGAATCTGCTACAGGTGTGTGGGGACAGAAGATAGAGAAGGGACCAGTTAGTCAACAACAGTCGAAATGGTAACGCTAAACTAGAACTGAGTATTGAAAGTTTTAACGGTATTTATGGTAACTCCTCGGTGTATGTACTGCAGAACACAATGCACAAAAGAGAAGTATCTGCCTTAGAGGCAGGCGGGGGGAACTGGGGACAGTGATGTTGGGAAATGTGCACTGGTGAAGGGATGGGTGCTGGAACACCCATCAGTGTTTCAGTGGGACAAACTCAACATGAACAGCTTTGTAATATTCTCATGGTAACTTAAAAAAAAGGGTCTAGTCACTAGGCCTGTGTGCCAGCTTCTCTACCACATGAAGCCCCAGACAGTGCCCTCAAGCTGTGTGTCACCCGCTCCTGTGCCCCACCCTGTTCACACAGTTCTCACCTGTGGCCTCCTTGGAATACCCTGGTGAGAAACTGCTGAGCCCTTTCCCTTACCGCCAATCAGCAAGCACTGCTGTGCCTCGCTGCATCTTGGGGGGGGGAGGGGTGTGACCCCACAGGGGCTTGGGCAGGACTAGGCTCTCAGCTCCCTGGCCACCGAATTAGCCCTTGAACATGGGTCTCTGCAGGGCCTGAGCCCTTTCCTTTCCCTCTCTGGACAGTGATGCTGGGCCTCGGGGTCAGGGCTCCCTCATCTCTACAACCCTCCATGGCCCTTCTCTTGATCCTCTCTGCGCCTCTGCCCAGGCACTCCTAGGACGCCACTGAACTCCTGTCGGCTGACAGACTAACAGTTTGTCTTCCTGGTTTAGTGTGGCATTTCTCAAACTCCGCATCACTGACAGTGTGGGATGGAGCATTGTCTGCCCCGGGGCACAATTCTGTGCCCGCAGCATCCCCCTGGCTCCTCCTACCTGTGCAGTAGCCTCTCCAGTGTGGATGACAGGCACTGCCAAATGTCCATGGGGTTTGAAGAGGTTCTGACGCTGCCCCCGGGAGAAAATCACTCATCCGTGCTCCGATCTGTCGGAATGTGCCCTTGGACACATTCATGTTCACTTAGGAGCTAGTCGCCGAGGGCCAGAGAGATGGTTCAGTGGGCTGAACACAGCTCTGCATGCGGGCCTCCTAGGTTCAATCCCCGGCACCTCACAGTCCCCTGAGCACCACTGGGATTGACCCTGAGCAGAGCTGGGAGTAGCCCCCGCGCCCCAAAGAGCTAGTTACTAATTGCCAGGCAGGTCAGGCACTCCTGCACACGAGTGCCAGGACAGCCTCTGGCGGGGAGTTGCCCCTACGGGGGTTGCCTGCGCAGTCAGCAGCCACCGTACCCTCCTCCCACCCGTCCTGTCTCTGGGTCCTCCCCCCTACCCTGCCTGGCTGAGGGCCCTGGGGAAACGTGGGAAGTGGTCTGAGCACAGCCTCGTGTGCAGGAGCCCGACAGGGCATGTGCTGGGCAGGAAGGCGCAACAGCCTCAGGCACGCTGTGCACAGGCACAGCTGGCTTGTGCGGGCCTCTCCGCCACAGTGTTGGGGAAGGCGGGACAGCAGGGACTCGGATTGGGGGTGCACTGGCATCCACTCTGCCTCGTGAGAGGAGCGGGGCCACCGGGGCAGCTGCAGGGACAGCCCAGCCTCAGGGCGCTGCTAAGGCACATCTCACGGCCTGCAGTGCCGAGTTAGGGTTGAGCAGAGGTCTCTGGCCGTGGAGACTGGGCCTGTTTCCTGGCCCCACATGGCGGTAGGGCCCTGCACCTGGACGTAAAGTGGCCCAGGTCCTTCTGATGCTTCCCCAGAAGTTGCCTGGGAAGACTGAGAAGCCCAACACAGCCCCCACATGGATCCGAGGAGGGTCTGCAGTGGGTTGGGGCATGCTGGCTGTGTATGAGGAACAGAAACCCCCACCTTGGTGCTGTTGCCCCAAACGTTTATTTCTCCAACATGGCGCCTGCTTGCCGCTCACCTCTTGGGCACCCGAGGGACAGCCTCTGAAGCAGCACTCGCAGCAGGGGAGCACGTGGCAGAACCAACCCCAGCTGGAGCGTGTCCAGGCGGACTGGCAGCCCCAGGGTGTGTCTGCACCCTCGGCAGCAGGGCCCTTCTTGGAGGCACAGGAAAGGGGCACATGGCAGTGTTCCCAGGAAAGGACACCTGGACACTGCAGGAGGGGGAGCAGCTCCCGCCCACCTCGAGGGTGCTCCATACGCAGCAGGAGGAGCTCCACACGCAGGGCAGGAGAGGGCTCGCAGCCACCTCCGGTCATCACCGGTCTCCAGAGGGCGGCACAGGAGCCCTGGTGACACTTGAGGGGTCCTGGTAATGTCACTGCAGAGGCCAGGGCCGGCTTCCCAGGCAGTCAGGGAATGCCCCCCCCCCACACACATGGTCAGGCCATGTGTGCCCACTCCAAAGCTCAGTTCTCGCACTGGGTCCTGAGTCCGTCAGGCCATCTGCCATGCTGACCAGCACCCACTGTCCCTTCAGATGAGGTAATGGCTGGCGGTGAGTCCATGGAGGTCCTGACCAGTAGTGGAGTGGGCCAGAGAGGCCCGGCACTCAGCAGACAGCAGGAGACAGCACGGCAGGGACTGTCCCCACGGCAGGAGGAAGGTTCCAGGAGCACTCAGCAGCTGCCGGTGTGTTGAGAGCAGGCCCAGGGGCACCGACCCGCAGCCCGTGCCATCACTTTACCTGGCACACCTTTCTGCCCTGGAGATAACTCTTGCAGAAAGGCGAGGAGCCGACGCAGACTAGGAAGGCTGGTGTCAGGGCTCGACGCCGTACCTGCAGCGGGCACAGGAGAGGCCTTCATCACCCGTCAGGAGTCTCGGCAGCATCAAGCTCCGTACGCTCACCAGGACGGCTGTCCAGACACCAGCCAAGCCGCGGCCCTCACCCCTCAGCCTCCACGCCAGGCAGTCAGAGGCGAGACATGCATGCAAACAAGAACACACTTTGGCTCCTTCACAGCAGGGGCTGAGTGTAAGCCGAACCCAGTGCTGGAGGCTGGCCAGGCGCAGGGAAGGAGCAGCCAGGACTCCTGCTGGGGGAAGGGGGTAGGGTGGGGAGCAGAGCCCAGGAGGGACACCCCAGGGCTGTCACAACAGCCTCCAGTCCTCCCGCTGCCCCGCCAGTAGGAAAGACGCCCCTGGTAAGCAGGGAGCCACAGCTCAGAGCAGGAACCAGCAGCCCGGGGTCGTCTACTACAGTGGCCCCCGGCTGCGGGCCTGCCCGCCACAGGCCGGTCCCAGCCTCCTCTCGGCAAGGACCCACTGCTGCAGCCTCACGCAGGCAAACTGGGCGGGTGTGCAGGTTGCCTCACAGGCTGTGACCAGGGCACAGGAGGAGTGACTTGGGATAGGGCCGAGGGCGGCTTACCTGGGGTGCTGCAGCACGGGCAGCAGGGCGCTCTGCAGGGGCACCGGTACAGTTCCGCCCGTCTGCATCCTCAAAGTACACCTAGGGGAGACAGCGGCGTGAGCGCCTGAGAGCCAGGGTTCCAGCAGCACAGACAGGGCGAGGCCACGGCGAGTGGGAGGAGCTGCCTGAGAGCTCTGCCAGGCCCGCCTGGTCCCAGAGACATTCACTCCTGGCCCGACTCCACCCTCCCGTCCCAGGTTCAGTCCCAAGCCCTGAGCAAGGCTGGGCAAGCCCCCAGGGGATCACCCAGGAGGCTGCGGGCTGTGGGGCCTCCTAGCCGTGTGGGCCTGCCAGCTATGCAGGGAGAAGAGCTTCCTGTGACACGGCTGCCGCGGGCAGGGTCGGGTGCCCATGTGTAAGGGGGTCCAATGGGGTGCAGGGGCCCCGCCCGGAGCAGAAGGTCATGGACCAGTGGCAGCAGGCGGAGTGAGGCCAGAAGGGGAGCATGAGTGTAGGGGTCAGGCCAGAGTACAGGATGAGGAGGGCGGCAGTGGAGGTGACCCGGCCCTGAGTGGGAGCAATGACAACAGAGCCGGAGGGGTGGACACTGCCTGAGCACAGGCTGAGGCACCTGGCCATCAGTCTCCCAGGCACAGCCAACACTCCTCCCCCAACACCAAGGAGCAAGGTGACTCTATCTTACCTCTAACTTCTCAGGGCGGTACTTTTTGCTCTAAATCCCAAGAGGGCGTTTCACCAAACATCACCATTAGATGATCAATAAACCTAGGAAACAACATGTCCTCTTTGGGCAACAAGAACTCGGGATCTAATCCTCCCTCGCAGTGGCCGGGCGCATGAGAGCGGGGCCTGTGCCGTGAAGGCAGCCGGAGCCAGCTCAGGCTCCATTAGTTCGGCCATGGCCACCACGGGCTCCTCTGAGCATTATTCTCTGAGTGCCACCTGCGGAGTAGAAGCCGCACTGTAACAGACGGCCGCTTCCTGGCGCTGTCTCACTGCAGAGAGGCTCCAGCCCACCAGCCAGGACACCTTCACAGAGAGAGCCGGGACGGAAGAAACCCGCTCCAGGAAGAGAGGTCATGCAACTATACTCCCCCTCACCAAGCCCTGGCCCAGCTGAGAGACCAGCGAGCCACAGCGGAGGGCTTTGTGGGAGGAGTACCTGGAGTCCTCGTGAAAAGCCGAGATGAAGTCCGACTGGCCATATTCCGGGTACAGAAAGAGCACGGGCCAGCTCAGCCTGCCCTGCTCGTCCCACGCTCAGCCTGGCTCCGCAGGGGTTCTTCGAGCTGAGCCCGTCCAGGCAAAGCTCGCCGAGGCCTTCTGAGTCTGAGTCTTCCTCCTCGCCAGCAGTCTCCGTGGCAAGCCTGATGCCTCTCGCCTGGGGTGAACAGAGACTCATAGCCGGAACGTGGGGGGAGCAACGCCAGCGGAGGCCCTAGAGAAGCAGCAACCCGCTGCTCGCAGCACCTCTTCATTATCCCGGAGGCCAGGATACCCCACGGCAGGGACACCTGCTCAAATGCCCCATGCCAGGCTGGGTGCTGGGCTCGTGAGAGAAGACAAACAGGGCATGCCGGAAAAAGCGCAGAGATGAGTGCTGAGGCCACTGGCCAAGAACGAGGAGCTCTACCCAGGAGCCAAATCTGGATCTCATACAAACAGGGAAAGGCAAAGAAGGGGGAGGGGGGGGCTGGAGCGATAGCACAGCAGGTAGGGCATTTGCCTTGCATGTGGCTGACCCAGGTTTGATCCCGGCATCCCATATGGTCCCCGAGCACCGCCAGGAGTGATTCCTGAGTGCAGAGCCAGGGAGTAACCCCTGAGCATCGACTGGTGTGACCGAAAAAGCAAAAATAAATTAATTAATTAAATAAAAATTAAAATTAAAAAAAATTTAAAAAGAGGAGTGGGATGGAGGAAAAGGCACCTTTCCCATCCCCTAAAAAACACTAGAAAGCATCACAGATACAGAAAAGACCAAGAGCCCAGTACGCACAGAAGTGGGGCGTGTTCTGTTTCGCCAGGATGCGGGACACGAGACGGGCAGTCCCGCCTGCCTCAGAGCGAGAACGTGTGGAGGTCCCGTGCCAGCCTCTGCCTAGGGCTCTGGCACAGGAGGGGAGGGCACTGGCTACCAAAGTGACCTGGGCGACATCCTCAATCACAGGTCAAATGACAAGTTATTTTAAACTCTGAGGGGCCTGAGTCAAAGTCCAGCGGGTAGGGTGTTTGCCTTGCACACAGCTGACCAGAGTTTGGTCCTTGGCACACTTATGGTCCCCTGAGTACCACCCGAATGATTTCTGACTGCAAAGCCAGGAGGGACCCTGAGCATCACTGGGTGTGGCCCAAAAACACAAACATAAGCTTTGCAGGCCTCGATAAAATGAACTACTCCACAGTCAGGTGTGTGCAGGCCACTGGTCACACATGCGCACCCCTGGCCAGGCCATTATTCACTGCTCAAACCTGGGTTGTCTGCCAGATAGCAAATGTGGGGCGAGGCCAAACCTGGGCAGCAGGGCACTTACGTATGTGCTCCCCACCCCCCCCAAATAAATGGGTTGTTTTGTTTCTTTTTTTAATGAATGCTGAAATCCGGGAGCAGAGTTAGACGGAGAGGGCCCAGCTCAGGCCTGACCTCGGACGTCGGGCGTTCCAGTGCTGCACCCCTTAAACTGGGCCCGGCTCTTGACTGTGGGGGAGGCCAATGTGTTGAACGCGGGGTCAGTGTAATCTGCTACCCCGTGCTAACAGAGGGCCTGCAGGGGAGGTCCATGGAATCAGTTCTCAGGGCCAACAAGGACCTGGTTGGGGGTCGATTCACTGCCACGAAGAATGACCCAGAACCCCCACAGCAGGCCAGAAAGAGGGCTCAAGCAGGCCACGTGCCAGGCAAGGAGGGAAATGCCGTGTGGCCCAACAACATGCTTCACGGTGCAGGACTGAGCAGCAAAGGGTCAGAGGCAGGGGCCACCCTAGGAGTCCAGGCTCTCTCGGGCATGGCAGAGAGCAGACCCCGCTCTGACACAGATCAGCTGCACGAGGCTGGGCCTCTCAGCGGCCACGCCAACACCCAGCAAGTCAGCAGCAAGACCCACCTCTGAAGGCCACTGCGAGGATCAGCTCCGACCCGCAGTGGCTGCCAAAAGGTTCACCCAAACGCACGGGCAGTGTGGAGACAGCGTGTGGGGTTCCGGCACCACCGCCTCCTCTCACACGGCCCTCCAGAAATCCGAAAGAAAATGAACAATTCATCCTAGCATCACGGTCGGACCCCAGGCTCTGGGCGAGAGAAGGACAGGGAGGGTCTGAGTGCGGGAACTCACCTCGACGGCCTGGAGTAAAGCCTCATTCTTCCTCTGCTCCTTCTTCTCGTTTAACCTCGCTTTCCTCATATCCCTCTGCTCGGTTCGCTGCAAGTCAGAGGGAGACGCATCAGTGCCAAGACACAAGTGTCCTTTTCTGGAATCGGGCCTGCCCCTAAATTCCTCACCCTCGCCCCCAGCTGGCCTGGGCTCCTAACTCAAGGAAGAGATATCAAGGGGCAGGTATACCTCAGTGAGTATCAGAAAAGCTTGCCAGGTGCCATGCCCGTGAGAGCAGAGATAAAAACACTGACAGTGCCCTGGAGCTCAGCTTGCCGGGGCGGACTGTTAGGTGTCACCCAGGGGCAGTGTGAGCCAAGCGTTACAAAACAGAAAAGGGCCGGAGAGTAACACAGTGGGTAGGGAACTTGCCTTGTATGCGGCCAACCTGGGTTCAATCTCTGGCAGCCCATATGGTCCCCAAGCCCAGCCAGGAGTGGTCCCTGAGTGCAGAGCCAGGAGCAACCCCTGAGCACTGCTGGGTGTGGCCCAGAGAAGGGAGTGCCGGGCGCTGCTCACTGTAGAGGCAGCCTCACACAGAGGAGCTCTCGGCAGGCGGAAGGCAGAGGGGCTCTCGGTGCCAGGGCAGATGCGGGCACCAGGGAAATGGCAGCTTCTGCTCTGGCTGGAGCCCTGGTGAGCAAACTGGGCTCTGCCTTCCTCAAAATTAACCCAGGAGAAAGAAGCACCAAAGTCACTCTATCTGACGGAAACTTAATTTAGATTTCCCTGCTCGTCTCTCTACCCAAAGCAGTGGGTCCTCTCTTATCCTCAGGGCTCTGAACTGACAGAGGAAAGCAAAACTTTCCTGTAATGAGCCAAAGAGTAAATGTCTTTCCTGTAACATATCATCTGGTTTTGTCTGTTGTCTGAAAATACGAAAAACAGGCTGGATATAAACAGACCCATGGAACAGTGGCGGTAGACATTAATAGAGGAAACCAGCATGAACTTTGAGGGATGCGGGAACCCAGCGTGAGGCCAGGACACAGAACACTCGGGACCCGAAACTACCTCCGTAAGCTGTTAATAACGGTAGCTTCCTGAGCATCTGGAGTTCTGAATGCAGACCTTGCGTGCGTCACTCAAGGACCCGGTCAGGGACAGCATCGTGCTGTGATGGCAGGGTCATCTGACTGTCGGGTACTGTTTGATAGTAACGCTACTGTAGCTACAGTGTTTGCCATCCCAGTTGTTGCTTATGTGTCAGGAATGAATCACAACATTAGCAAGTGTGTTTTTAAAGCTAGCAGTGTTGGAAAAGATCAGTGTTTCATCTCAACTGTACTTTCCTCTTGTAAAACCTGTACATAATGCACAGGCGAGGCTGCAGCAGTCTTCAGCTAGTCCTCACTTTAGGTCAAGCGGTGCAACAAGAGGGGCTGGAGTGATAGCACAGCGGGTAGGGCGTTTGCCTTGCACATAGCTAACCCCAGGTGTGATCCCTGGCACCCCATATGGCCCCGGCCCACGAGAAGTGATCTCTGAATGTAAAGCCAGAAGTTAGCCTGAGCACTGCTGAGTGTGGCCCCGACACAAAAAACAAGCAAAACAAGATGTGCTAAGAAACATAATCACGGTCGGGCCTGGTGGCCCTGCCGGGCGAAGCTGCCCACGGGCCAGCACAGGGCCTCACGGAAGGCTGGGGAGGCTGGCGCTTCGGCCTGCGCCGGGCCTAGCTGACCATGGAACCCCGAGGAGGGCAGATGGGTTTTGGGAGTGGGCCCGTCGCCTCTGAGGGGTCCCGGAAGCAGCCGGATGAGGCTCGCCCACCACACTAGCCACCATTTTTGCTGTCCGGACGCTGCGAAACGGCCTCAGACCAGATCAACAGAGCAAAGCCAGTTCGAGCCCAGGTAGGCGGCTCCAAGAGGCGGGAATCACCGGGAAGTCGTCAGTGGAGGCGTGGTCGTCCCTTCCCCCTCCATCTTGTCGGGCCTGGTGGCCCTGCCGGCGAGCTGCCCACGGGCCAGCACAGGGCCTCACAGAAGGCTGGGGGAGGCTGGCGCTCGGCCTGCGCCGGGCCTAGCTGACCATGGAACCCCGAGGAGGGCAGATGGGTTTTGGGGAGTGGGCCCGTCGCCTCTGAGGGGTCCCGGAAGCAGCCGGATGAGGCTCGCCCACCGCACTAGCCACCATTTTTGCTGTCCGGACGCTGCGAAAACGACCTCAGACCAGATCAACAGAGCAAAGCCAGTTCGAGGCCAGGTCAGCGCGGCAAGCGGCCGCATGAGTCCACTAAAATAGTGAAACAGTAATGTCTTTTAATGCATTGCAGTCAACGAAGAGCAGGAAAGTTTGTTGGGAAGGAGATATAAAGAGGAAAGAAATGACATACAGAACTCGCCAAGTGGTTGAGGTGCGGGAGCGGGGAGGGAGGTGGGGTCATTGGTGATGGGAGATGGGTTTGGGCGGAGGGTGCGTGTTGGAACACTGTAGAACCAAAGCTCTACATAGCATCTTTCAAAAAAAAAAAGGTGGAATCTTCCACAAACATGTGGGAATCAGTGGTTGGGTAGGACAGAGAAGAGAACAGTGTGCTAATATTTGTCAAAAATGATAATACCAGTCTAGAACTGAGCATTGAATATAGGAAAAAAAGATATACATGATGATCTCTGAATGTATGTATTGCAATCCACAATGTGTAAGAGAAGAGATAAAGAATTTGCCATAGAGGCGGGCTGGGGGAGGGGGAGGGAAGTGGGGACATTGGTGTTGGGAAATGGGCACTGGTGGAGGGATGGGTGCTGGAACACTGTATGACGGAAACCCAAACATGAACATCTTTGTAATTGTATATCACATGGCGGTGTAATAAAATATTTAAAAAAAAAAAAAAAAAAAAAAAAAAAAAAAAAAAAAAAGAAACATAATCACACTGACATAGCCTTTGAGGGAGACATTTGCTCGCACCTGTCAGGAGGAGACCGAAGTGCTGGAAATGTCAGGAAGGGCCCCAGCTGGCTCCCTCGTCAAGCCCACATTCTCCCTTGCACACAGATCTCGCCGCTTTGTTTCTTTGCTGCCCGTGTTCTCTCTTGAACACGTTTTCCTTTTGCTCTCTGTGCACATCTTTAAGTTAACTTCAACAATAACTTATTTTCTTTTATATAAACTTTCCTGCTTCACCATAAAAAAAAGGGCTGGAGTGATATTACAGCACGTAGGGTGTTTTGCCTTGCATGCGGCTGACCTGGGTTCAATCCCCGGCATCCCATATGGTCCCGAGCACTGCCAGGAGTAATTCCTGAGTGCAGAGCCAGGAGTAAGCCCTGAGCATTGCCGGGTGTGACCGCCCCAAAAAAAAAAAAAAAAAGGCCCAGGTCGCAGAGTTTTGATTTCTCGTGCCTGGAGGCCTGGAGTGTGCTTCCCTAGCATCCCCCACCTCGCTCAGGTGAGTACACGTTTGCTCAGTTTCCACAAGATGAGGTCAGAGGTCACCTCTTCCAGCCAACTTTCTCTGCTACCCATCTCCGCTTGCCTTTGGCCAGGCAAAGTTAGCTACCACTGCTGCATAACGTTACTACATATACTCTATGCAGTCCTGCTTGCTTCTAACAGTGTAACTGTTTACTCCTTTGTTCTCCAGAGTTCTAAGGTAGGAACCAGTTTTGATTTTACTTTTTTTTAAAAACAAATATACTGATCCACCAGACACAATCTAGGGAATGCAAAATTAATGAAAATTTCAAAGGCCAATTGTCTGCTGATTCCGTGACCCACCTTCAGCTTATCGGCTTTGACTCTCATTTCCAGAAGTTTCTTCTCCTTAGGCTCTATCTGTAGCCCCTCATCACACCAGTTCATAGCCTCGGCGAGGTTTTCAGTTCCAGATGACATAAAGCACCTGCAAAGCCCAGAAGTCTTAGGTACCATGGGAAGCATGCTCTTTGGGCAGGGCCCCCCAAGCCCAGCTGCTACGCTGAAGGGAAAAAAGAGACAGTGAAGTCCTTGCGCTGTCTGCAGCCCCGACAGAGCGGATTTGCTCTATCTCAGACCAGGAAGACAACTAATGTCCATTCAACCCAAGGCTCTGGTAAAACCTCCTTCCGAGGACTCGAAAAGGAGGGAAGATGGCTAAGTGGCAAAGAACCCAGGCTCTGGACACAGAGCTGGCCTGGAAGAACCCGGACTCTGGACACAGAGCTGGCCTGGAAGAACCCGGACTCTGGACACAGAGCTGGCCTGGAAGAACCCGGGCTCTGGACACAGAGCTGGCCTGGAAGAACCCGGACTCTGGACACAGAGCTGGCCTGGAAGAACCCGGGCTCTGGACACAGAGCTGGCCTGGAAACCTGGCCCTGTCATTTTTCAGCCTGACACCAGACAAGAGCCGGCTTCTCAAGAAAGAACAAGCTAATTCAGATGATTTTCAGAGCAGAAAGCAGTTTTCCTTGGCCCTTCATCAAGGTTAGCCTGCACACGTCCCTACGCCTCCCCTAGAGTCACACCTGGCGGCACCAGCTTAAATGTCCTCTCCTGACTCACATTCGCTTCTTCCAAGCAGCCTCTTTAGGCTTCCCACAGAATTTTAAACTATCAGAACTTAGGGTTTAGATGTCAGCAACATCCACCTTTCAGAGATGGGTAAAACTGAGGCTCAGAGTGGCTCTTGCCACGGTCTCCTGGAAGGAGAAACTGCCAATTCAGTGAAGGATCAGAGACGTCCAAGCTGGTCCATGCCGCAATACTGCGGACCAGCTTTACTCTCCAATCTGCTCCGTCAGCGCCTTCTCTCCATAGAGCTGAGGGCCAGGGACCAGCTCGCCTCCCTAGCCCCCAGCCTCTAAGAGGCATAATCTGATCAACAAAAAATTTAAGTTGGGGGCTGGAGTACAAAGGGTTGGGCGTTTCCTTGCACGCGGTCAACCCGGGTTTGATTTTCAGCATCCTGTATGTCCCCAAGCACCGCCAGAGTAATTCCTGAGTGCAGAGCCAGGGAGTAACCCCTAAGCATTGCTGGGTGTGACACAAAAAAAAAAAAAAACGTTTAAGTTGGGCTGGGGATGTGGCTCAGTGGCGAAGTGCACACCTTGCATGCGTTAGGCCTGGGTTTGAGCCCAGCACTGCAAAAAAATAAATAAATAAAAACGAGGCTGATCCATAGGGATACAGGGAAGATTAATATACGATGAATAAATTAAAGTTTGCAAAGCACCTTTGAGCTTATTTAAAAAAAAGTGTCGTATCAAAGTAATAAAAGCACCATTATTACACAGAAAGGTCAAACTAAAGAGAAGAAATAATCTGGGACCATCTCAGCATTAGACTGATCTGCAAAGGTCCCAGGACTTATCTTTTAATTAACATTAACATGGCATTTAAACATCTTGCCTTTCAATCAGCTAATTTGGGGAAAAATTAAAATGTGGCTTTTGGGAACTGCTTCATTCTAATTAATTTTATTCTTTATTAATTTAAAATGAGGAGTTTCAATTTCTCTACAAACTCTTAAAAGACAAAAAAGGGTTCGCTCTGCCTCTGAGGAATTCCTTAGCAAATGGCATGCGGCTGTTGATAAGGAGCAGGACTTTAATGCCAGAGACGGCAGAAGCTGACTTCATTAGTATCTCAGCACCTAATATCAAAGCTTCGACCGCCTCCATGTTTGATGCACCTTTCCAGAACAGGGGCACAGCAGCCGCCGCGGCTCACCTCTCATCACTGCTTTCAGGTGGTTCGGTCTCAGCTTCCTCCGCAGCTGTCACATCATTGAGAGCAGAACGAAAATTGCCTGTATCAAAAGCCGGTTAGTGAACAACACAAGTTTGGAGATTAGAATTCCTCCAAAATTTTATGCATAGTGACAATCTGAGAGAAATGAAAATCAGAGCTACTTTTTTTAGACTTTTTCTTAAATTTAGACACGTCTATATACAATATAAACAGAGAGGTATGTCTACACTTTTTTTTGCTTTTTGGGTCACTGGGTCACACCCAGCAAAGCTCAGGGGTTACTCCTGGCGGTGCTTAGGGGACCATATAGGATGCCGGGATTGAACCTGGGTCGACTGTGTACAAGGCAAATGTCCTACCCACTGAGCTATCACTCCAGCCTCATCTACACACATATAATGCATATTTGTAAGTGTGTTAAGAAAAGGTATCGCAACCTCATACACTAGTTATGCTAACTAGGAGGGTATAATAAGAACAAGATAAGCTAAATATCCTGTTTAAAAACAAAAATAGGGTCCGGAGCGATAGCCCAGCGGGTAGGGCGTTTGCCTTGCACGCGGCCGGCCTCTGCCGGCCCGGGTTCGATCCCCGCATCCCATATGGTCCCCCGAGCACCGCCAGGAGTAATTCCTGAGTGCAGAGCCAGGAGTAACCCCTGAGCATCACCAGGTGTGACCCAAAAAGAAAAAAAAAAAATTTCATGAAACTGAAGAAGACTCAGTCAATTTGAGGACAGACCTCCACTGAGTGTCTTACTGGCTTCTATCAGAACTTTATCCTTCCTTCTCAATAGGGGTCTCTTCCCAGGGGTGCTGGGGACCACGCCAGTGACACCAGCCTGGCAGTGCAGGCCTGATGGTGTGAAGCTCGGCCCGGCCACACAGTGCCACTGGGTGCCAACACCA
>JAJIBD010006848.1:0-58222 GCA_021461705.1 Cryptotis parvus | reverse complement strand
GCATCACCTATGGATGTAGCAACACTACCCTGTGATGAAACTGTATCTATGTCATCTATGAGACATATGAATCTGATGTCAGAGAGGACTATTCCCATCAATGTAATCTGAGTGTCTCAGAGGACAGAAGCTTCAACTTGGTGAGGAAGTAATGTCCATTCCTCACTTCTGTTAGGCTTTTAGATTTGCATTAATAAAGGACTCTTTAGAATCTATTTCTATACTGTAAGTGACAAACTAAACATAAATGTCATTGAATTGGAAAAGAAATATTGATGAATGAGGAAAAATGTTTAAAGATTTTTTTTAAACAGTATGTATATGCATATTCAACAGATAGGAATGATCCATTCTGGCCTTAGGCATGGGTGGATTCAGATACTGTCCTTTGTGACTTGTCTTCCCTTTGTTCATTCATTTGCTCAAGTGGGCACCATTAATCTCTCCATTCATTGGGAATGAGGTCCATTATTGTTTCTGTTTTTGGCATAAAAAGAATACACCATGGGTATCTTGCCAAGCTCTGCTGTGGCTCTGGGTTCATCCCAGGGGTCCAGTTTTGTTTGTTTTAGGATATCAATAATCCAGGGCCCGTAGGGAAGAGCACTGGGGTGTAAACAAGCCTGTTTCTCTCTGCCACCTGCTGATGCAGCTGTGCACCACAGCCACACTGCAGCACCTGGAGGGGCAGGGGATTGAGATATTACAAGTCATTAAATCATGTTGCTCACCTAAGATTAAAACCACAAAGGCACAGGGTAGCACCAGAATGAGGCTATTTAAAAGCTTTTCCATTTTTTCACCTCAAGTAAAAGTTAACAGTAAAGTGGTGGGACCCAAGCTGACTACCGGAGTGAGTTTCACTGAGCCCCTTTTGAACGTCTTTGGATAACAGAGCAGTAAGGTTTCTTCTTCTTCTGAAACTTGGTAGGGCTTTTCCCCTCAAAGAACTGAGGGTTCTGCCGTCTTTTAGCTCCTTATAAAGCTCTATCTGAGATGGTCATAGAAATTGTGACTTGTCATGGCAGAGATCGGTGTCCTTTGTTGTGTAAGTCCACAGTAGTTTATGCATAATAAGGAAAACTGGTTCAGGAAGAGAAAAGGTGGCATTTTCGTTATTGTTGTATGCTAGCATTAATTCTGCTGGTGCTGAAAGGTACACAGAGCAGGTCCTAAGTTTTATTACTAGATTCTGTGTTAGAGAAATGGATAGATGTGGAACTGTGTCCCGTGAATCAGGACATGGTGTCAGTTTAGCAGGA
The DNA here is from genome assembly GCA_021461705.1 of Cryptotis parvus. Classification (NCBI taxonomy): domain Eukaryota; kingdom Metazoa; phylum Chordata; class Mammalia; order Eulipotyphla; family Soricidae; genus Cryptotis; species Cryptotis parvus. Next base: position 56,960 of record JAJIBD010006848.1, on the reverse strand, counting down.
TGTCATCTAAATCAGGATTACTCTGCATTCTAGAAAGTCCCACCTTCAAATCTTATTCTGATTCTTTGTTCTACTATTATTTTCTATTGCTTTCTTTGTCATTCTTTCTTTAGCAATCTCACCCTGTATGGTAGCAACAGTACAATAGAAATTTCACAACTAAATGACCTATTCATACTACTTCAAATAGAAAAAGAAACGATGCCTTAAAAATCACAAAATAGATCATCACAAATTGACTTTTATTGATTGATTTTCTGATAGTCCCAGTTTCTATTATTTTGTCATTTTAGAGCAAATAGTATGAAATAAATTTGTCACATGCCTGCCAAAGAGGCAATTATTGGTGGGTTAGGAGGCGACATTGATGGTGGGAATTGGTGTCGGAACACTGTATGCCCAAACAGCTCCAGTAACACTGATAAATAAATTATGGTATCTTAATAAAAATTAAAAAGAGAAAGTAAAACAGAAGTTAGCAAAAATATTGAAGTGCTTAAAACTAGATAACAATAATCATACCACTAAGAAAAAAAAGCTGAAATCCCCAATAATCATACCATTAATCACTTATATCACTTGCTTCCCATTGTTCATCGATTTGCTTGAGTGGGCACAGTAACATCTCCATATGTCCTATCACATGCTAGTGGACCTAGGGCATCTGCTCACTCCAGGAACATGAAGAGCCTCAAACCATTCCATCAGGTCATGGGGATGAGGTTTATAATTGTTATTGTTTGACATATCAGACATGACAGTGATAGCTTGCCAGGCTCTGCCGTGTGGGTGTGATACTCTCTGTAGAAGGTAGGTTCTAAGTTCGTGCATTTACTGATGAACAGCATGGCTGCAAAGTGGCCACATGCAACAAGGAGAGAATGACTTTTCTCTTGGGTGGAACTCTGACTAGTTGTAGAGTTTGGATGTGGAAAATGGAGGCCCCTCATGGTGTGGGGGTTCCTCCTGGCTTCTTGTGAGGCACTATTGGGATGATGGGCCAAGACTAGAATTTACCTTCCCTCCTGGACGCCTCATGGTCAGCCAAGCACAGGGACAGCCTGTAGCAGCTCTGCCCCTGTATCTATGTCATTAAAACCATTAATGTGCAATGATAATGCATTGACAAAAAAAATTAAAGAATCAAAATGATTCTTTAAACACACATGTTTAAAGCAAAATAGACATTAGTTGAAGTTAGTATATACATCACAGAACTGAAAATCTATTTCTAAAAATAATTTTCAAATTATTGGAGATAAGATTTTGTGAGTCTATAAAAGCAGTTGTCAGTCTTCCAGGAAAATCTTGAATAAGCACATCACCAGCAATACTGCCTTAGAGCCCTGCCCATCCCCTTACGGTTCTTTTTGTGGATAAAATTGGCAACATTGGAAACTGTTAGTAGAGTAAACAATATCAGTTTATCTTTTTGATAAAAATATTTAACAATAAAATTTTTCCATTTAGCAAGTCCAATTTTTTAATTTTAATATTCTGAGTATTTTGCTATTAACAATAGATTACAAAAATAGAAGGACCTTGTTTAGAACAATTTTAACATATAAGCCTTCAAGCACATATAAGCTGATCAAGCAAAATCTGATGCTGGCAAATTCAATATAATTTACTCAACTAAAAAAAAAGCACATGGATTTGCACAAGCACAATTTTTTAACCCACATTCTTGAAAAATTTATAGGCTTCAAATATATGCATAAGATTAACACCCACACATTTTATGCTCTCACAGTAATACACCAGAATGATTTGTATTAGGCTACAATTTCCCTGTAGGATATTTAATAATTCAGTATGCCTGACCCTTTATGCTGCCATTGAATACTCTGGAGACAATGGTAAGCCAAAGAAAAATTGTATGTGAATGGTATATATACCCAGCTAGTCTTAATTGTAAATGAGTGAACCACTTTTCACTGCTCTTTGTTTGTTTGAATTGGTTGATTTCCATGGAGAAATGTGTAACTCAGCAATTCTTGTGGCATGATTTTCTTTTAATGCAATGAAAAGAAGCCAAGTTTCACACTCCAGAGAAAAACTGCTTGATCCAAAGAACAACACATTAGTGTTTTGAAGGTTTAACTGTGTTTGCTGTGATGCATTCTCTAGAGAGTCAGTGTACATTGATAGTGTGACATAAGTTTAACATTACTGTCACCTGATATTCACTTGTTTGTTTCTACTTTATAAGTAATAATGTTATTCTGAAGCTCCCTTGCTCCCCAATAGTACATCTATCAATCTGCTAAACTAGAGTAGATACATTTCTTTAAAAATGAACATGGGTCTTCTGATTGCTTTATTTCTTGTCAGAACCAATGTTTCCTTGTCTGTTAAATTGCTTTCATCACCAATGAAATGCAATATAGTCCATGTAACTATACAATTTTATGCAGTGTTTACTAAGCATTACACAGAAAACTCAAAAACAAAATCTTGTTTTCTAACTATAATCTTGATTTTATTCACAGTACCCAGGTCGTCCTCAAGCAGTATTTGTTTGATGATTTGAATGTTTTGTTTTGTTTTGTTTTGTTGTCAAGACCAAAGTACAGTAACACTGATAAATGAAAGGGAATACTCCTGCTCTTAGCTATAAAAAAGAGAAAAGGTAGAGACACAGTGTTTGCTCCCCACCGCCCACCAACACAGACACACACAGACACACACAGAGACACACACTATACACCTACCACTGAGAAAAGATTTTTTAAAAAAATTGGGTATCTATGGAATTTTTTTTCTGACAAGTGTTTTAAGATTAGAAAGATTTTGTAGGCTTTCATATGTGGATAGTTATATGTGTGGGAAATAGAGGTTGCCACTGGTTGTCTAGAAGCTTGTGTCCCAGAGATTTATACAGAATTCAGAATAGGAATTTTGTAGACCTTATAAGCTTGTTTATTTATTTGTTTTGGTCAAAACCAAAACCTTAGGCCTTCCTTCAGCTCTGCTCAGTCATCACTCTGGTGTGGTTGGTGACACCAACCACCCACCAAAGGCTCCCACTAAAATCTTGAGAGCAATAATTTTTAACCAATTAAATCTACAGACACGGCAGAGCCTGGAAAGCTACCCGTGTCGTATTTGATATGCCAAATACCAGTAACAATTTTAGACCTCATTCCCATGACCTGATAGAATGGTTTGAGGATCTTTATGTTCCTGGAGCAATCAGATGCCCTTGGGCTCTACTAGCATGAGACAGGACATATGGAGATATTACTGGTGCCCACTCTAGCATATAGATGATGAAAGAAGATAGTGAAAGTGATATTTCTGTCTTATTACACATGTACAGAATTAGCTTAAACATTTACCAACAAATTTTTCATGTACTGTGTTAATTATGATGTCATCCATATGACAAACATTTTACTATGTTTAACATAATCTTGAGTTTTACATGATTTTTATTGAAAATACATATTTAATTTAGAATGTACAAATAATTTAAGAAAATAAATTTGTGTCTTAGATTTTGTCTAAGTTATGATTTTTCATTTTTATTTCTTCTTGTTATCAATTATGGACCTCATTCCTAAGACCTGAATGAATTGTTTGAGGCTTTTTGTGTTCCTGGTGTGAGGAGATGCGCTTGGACTACACTAGCATGTGGCAGGAAGTATGGAGATGTTACTGGTGCCTGCTCACATAAATTGATGAACAATGGGAATACAAGTAATACAAGTGATTTCTTCTGGTTGTTGCTTTTCATTTGTTTCATCTATGATTTGTGCATTTTCTTAGAAATAAAAAGTACTTTCCAAATATCATTACCTTAAAAACACTGAAATAAATTTCCAAGTCTTTTTTTTTTAATCAGATTTTTATCTCATAGAAATGAATGAGAATTTACCTGTGCCATTTGTCTTGGAGAAGAGTTGCTGAATAATGGAAAGTATTTTGATTGAGCAGAAAAAGAATGCTATCCTAAATTACTGATCTGTCATATTTTTACTAACAGTACAAGGTTACCTTTATTGTTACTAAAAGCATAGCAACACCTTCTCTTTGCAAATGCAATGCATTTAATTGAATGAGTCTTTACACTTTCATATGTATCAGTATGAGGTTCTCTCTGACATATAAATTTATTTGGATTCTTCACTAACATTTTTTAGACGTCTTTAATTTTTGTTCTGTTTTTCCTGCTATATTTCTTGGTTATTTGAAGAAAGTATTTTGTTTTGTAAATTTAGATTCATAAACCCTTGCATTTATACATAACATTTGCTAAATTTTATATGTATATATGTATCACTTGATCACTTGAATCCCGTTACTCATCGATTTGCTCGAGCGGGCGCCAGTAACATTTCCATTGGACCCTATCACGTGCCAATGTAGCCCAATGGCATCTGGTTGATTCAGGAATATGAAGAGCCTCAAACCGTTCCTTCAGGGTCTTAACAAGGAAGTCTGACCATCTTGTAGGTGGGCGGCCACGTGATCTTTTGACATCCCGTGGGATCCAGTCGGTAACGGCTCTAGTCCAGCGGTTGTCTCCAAATCGCATTACATGTCCAGCCCATCTGATTTTCGATGCCTTGGCAAGCGAGACAGCGTCCCTGATTCTGGAATAGCGGCGGAGGTCAGAACTCCGGATTCCTTCTCTCACTTGAGTGAGGCGTGATATTCCAAGCATAGCTCTTTCGATGCCTCTCTGGGAGACCCGAATAGCATTCTCATCCTGCTTTTCGTAGGGCCCAGGTCTCTGAGGCGTATGTTAATGCAGGGAGAACGGTGGAGTCAAAGAGATGTGCCCGGAGCCGGAGGTTCTTTGTCCTTTTAGCTATTTCTTCGATGCCTTTGAAGGCATTCCATGCCGCTCTCTTCCTCCTGCGCAGCTCAGGTTTTAGGTCATTCATCATGTTGACTTCTCGACCTAGGTACACATAACTGCTGCATTCAGAGATGTTTGTTCCATTGAGAGAGAATGGGGCCTCTGGAACTAGTTCATTTCTCATGAACATAGTTTTCTTCAGATTCAGCTGTAGACCTACCTTTCCACATTCTCGGTCAAAGTCAGCCAGCATTTGTGCCGCTTGGCTAATGTTTGGTGTTATTAGAGCGATGTCATCAGCGAAGCGGAGGTGGTGTAGTTGCCGACCATCTATCTTCACTCCCATTCCTTCCCATTCTAATTGTCTCATGATGTTCTCGAGGGTGGCACTGAAGAGTTTTGGTGAGATGGTATCACCCTGTCGAACCCCTCTTTTGACATCAATGATCACTTCTTTGTAGAATGGTGAGATCCTGGTGGTGAATCCATAATACAGCTCACGAAGGATCTTGATGTATTGGGTTTGAACACCCTGTTTGACTAGGGCTTCGATGACTGCTTCAGTCTCCACAGAATCAAAGGCTTTCTGTAAATCAATGAGCGTGAGACAGAGCGGCATCTTGTACTCCCTACAAACCTCAATGAGCTTGGTTACTGTGTGGATATGGTCGATTGTGCTGAATCCTTTCCGGAAACCTGCTTGCTCGCATGGTTGACCTTCATCTAGTGTTCTGCTAATCCTGTTCAGGATGACTCGTGTAAACAGCTTGTAGATGACAGACAACAGGCAGATGGGGCGATAGTTGCCGATGTCATGAATGTCTCCCTTCTTGAACAGTAGAACTGTCCTGCTGGTTTTCCATTGGGAGGGCACCTTGCATTCGGACAGGTAGCGTGTGAAGAGCCGAGCTAGTGTATTGATGAGCACCGATGGCAGATTCTTCAGATGTTCGGGTCTGACTTTGTCTGGGCCTGGTGCTGTTCCCTTCTTTACCGATGAGATGGCATGTCTTATTTCAGAAGGGAGAGGCGTTGGGAATGGCGTATCCATCCTGTGGAATTTGGTATGTGGGCAGGTGGATGTGGCTATCAAAAGATTTGAGTAGAAGTCCTGGATAATCTTCTCCATTGCCTTTCTGGAAGATGTGATAGATCCATCAGGGCGTCGGAGGGCAGTCATCTTGGTCTTATAGTTGGCGAAGGACAGGCGGGCAGTGCGAATACTTTTCCGGCTTCTGCTGCATCTTCCAGTATTTCTGCTCTTCTGTCTTTGAGGTCTGCTTTTATCGCTTCTCTGCACTGTTTAGCAAGCTTGGGCGTTAGCATTTGGTCTCCTGAGGCTCGCGCCTTGCCACGTTGGCGAATGAGCTCGAGAGTTTCTGAAGACAAAGCGTCCTTTTGTGTTTTTCTCTCTCTCGGCATTCTTCGCACAATCATGGAGGTGCTGAACCAGTCGGTTGTATTCTTCATCGATGTCATCAATGATGGTATCTTCCCATGTTGCGCAATGGTGCTAAAGAGTTCCCAGTTGGTGGTCGTTCTGGGAGTTCTCTTCTTAAACTTTGCAGCCTTTTCTCCCCGTTGCGGGAAGTAGAATTTTGCACGAAGGAGGCGGTGGTCCGATCCTGTCTGGAATTTGGGGGCGACAGCAACATCGGTCAGACAAAACCGTCGATTGAAGATGATGTGGTCGATTTCATTGTGGAACTGTCCACCAGGAGATTCCCATGTCCAACGTTTCGCTTCAGCCTTCTGAAACTGTGAGTTCCCATGAATAGTCTTGGTGGACATGATGAACTCAGATAGTCTCTCACCCTGTTCGTTCCATTCTAGGCCATGGGTCCCGATGTGGAGTTCTTCAGCCCGATCTTCTCGGTCCTATCTTGGCATTAAAATCACCGACTATGATCTTGTAGAAGGTGTGATCTTTTTTATAGAACTCCTCCAATTCCATGTAGAATTTCTCAATTTCATCTTCTTTGTATGTGGATGTTGGTGCATAGACAATGAAGATAGAAATTGCTGGCAGTGGGCCACATCTCCTCAAGTGTAATCGTCCTATTCGGTTTGTTAGGCATTCAAATGAATCAATGTTGACAGCCATGTTCGTGTTGACAAGGACACCAATGCCACCGGCGCCTCTTTCATCACATGTTCCAAGGAACAATTCTTCTCCGGTGTCAAATACAGCATGATGCGACTGAGCGCCTCCTCGTCTCAGTCAGACCAATGATGTCGTACTTGATCTTTCTTGCTTGCAGCATCAGATCCTCAATATATGCTTCCGTTGCCAGTGTGCGTGCATTGAAAGTACAGACAGTCATTTTAGTCCTTCTTCGTTTTGGCAGCCTAGGACAGCCGTGAAATTTTATCAGGCACTGCTTGTTTGCCTTTCTTACTGCTGCCGTATTAAGGGCTCTTTCGGGGTCAGGAAAATAAACATTTTTGTTACTGGGTTTGGCATATCGAACACGCATCGGACAGCTTGCCAGGCTCTGCCATGCGGGCACTATATTCTCATTGCTTTGTGGGGCTCTCTCAGAGGGGTGGGTAGAATATTTGTGGTAGTTTGGAGGTGCAAAGTACGCGGCCGCTGCGCGCCATAACGGGAAAGCTGGTTTCTGCTCTGCCAGGTGTACCTGTGTATATATGTATATTATATATAAATAAATTCATAAATCTTTATATTTAAATGCTTTAGAATCAGTTAGAAAAATGTCTACATAATCTATATTTTTGAATTGTTTTTTTAAGTTTACTTACTAACATTTAAATTAAAGCAATCTGAAGTTCATCTTATGCTGGAAATTCTAAGAATTTGTTCTCTTCTTTTCCTATGGAGTGAGTAAATAGGCTTAAATAATCAATTAGCTTATTTTTTGAAATATTTATGATAGATAAATCAAAATAGATAAATGAGGTATTTTAAATTTATTTCCAGTCACACTGATGAATTTGTTCTTTAAAACTGACCTGGTATGTATGAAATTCCTTAATTACATTTTTGTTCAGTTTTGGGATTACACCAGGTATTGTTCCAGATTATTCTAAACTCTGTGCTCAGAGATCACTTCTAGATGTGTTCTGAGGAAAATATTTGGTGTTGAGATAAAACTAGCATCATTTTAAACTCTCAAGTATCTTTAACCCTTTTTGAAAATTGCTTTAAACACAACCATTTTTCCTACATTTTTTTCACTAATTTACTTTCTTCAAGCAAGGTAGTTTTCATTGAAGAAATTACCTAAGAAATACACATTTGGGAGCTGAGCAATAGTTCAGTAGGTAGGGTTTTTGCCTGCATGTGGCTGACCTAGGTTCAGTACTCAGCATCCCATGTGGGCCCCCAGGCATCTCCGGGAGTAATTCCTGAGTGTCGAATGAGGATTAACCACTGACCATTTTCAGGTGCGATCCCAAAAGAAAAAAAATGCATGCATGTGGGAGGGGAGGAATATGGTTTTAACAGAGAACACTGGCTTTATCTGAGTAGAAAAAGCAGAGGAGGAAAGAAATAAGTTCTCAACTTATAACATCGACTTGAAAAGCAAGCAAATCTTAGAAATTTATATTTATATATTATTAAGATTTTGTGTATCATTTTGAAATTATTATTATAAAATTACTTTCAACATTAGTATTCTATCTGCATTTATTCTTAACTTTGCTTAGCATTCTGAAGCATTTAACATTGCTACTCTACAGTGAATATATTTTTGCTGTCTGCAAAGATAGTGTAGCTGGTAAGGCTTTTCCTGTACATGTGGATGACCAGGGTTAGATCCCCCACATCAATCCCTGTGAGTATGGAGCACAAATCCAGGAGATAGACCTGAGCACTACTGAGTGTAACACCACATTATATGCATGTGTGCCCATATATATACACACACACATACACTACTATATACCCATATATCATTTTCAAGTTATATACTTTACTAGCAAAAACCTCTGGATTTTGATGCTCACATTTTAAATGAATGACTCCTGAGTTCTTGAGAAAAATAATCATAAGCCATACAGGTAACCATTGTTTATGATTTCCACAAAAAAATATTTATATTATTGAAATGATATATTTACATAATGCATACAATACATGTTATGTAAAACCAGATTGAAAGATACAGTGAGTTGGGTGCTTACCTTACAAAGGGTTTGATCACTAGAATCCTGTTGGTCCCATGAGCAACCCAAGCAGTAATTATTGAATGCAAGTCAAGAGTTACCACTTAGCATCACTGGATGTTACCCCAAAATAAACATAGACATGAAAACTATATATTATAAAATATAATTATCAAATGTTTTGTTGAAAACAAAGTATAATTATATGTTCTCTAAAGCAAATGTTTAAAAGAAAAGGAGGAAAAATAAACTTGTTACTTCTATGTCAAAGGGGAAAATTAAGACAGTTTTATTGTATGTCCTTACAAAAGCAAGTACGTGGTAAAATATCCTGAGAATTTCCAAGGATTTGTTATCCCCCAATTATATTTATAGAGGTTGTTTTGATGTTTGACGTTCTTTACTATGAAAATAAATAATATAGGATATAGTAAAATAGTGTCAAAATAATCAAATTGTACATAGAGATAATGCAATTTATCTAATTATTTTAGTGTAAACATTTGCTCACATTTTGAAATTGATTGGAATTTTTTTATTTCCAAGATTTGAAATAATTGAACAATACAATATATATAACAACAAAGTTTTTAAAAATCATATATCTAATTTGAATTAAATAATTTCAAGAATTGTGCATTTTGATAACAAAAAAAAAAAAAAAAAAAAAAAAAAAAAAAAAATGGAGATGGGGAGGTGGCTGCGTTCGCTGGCCCGGATGGGGGTTTCAAGGAAGGTTATTTTCAACAAAGATGAATAGGGGCAAGTCAATAAAGAAAAAATATGGGCATTTTTTTTAGATTAACATTGTTATTTTTATTACTTCTTGACATACATTTTTATTTGAACTTTTTTTTTAAATTCTAAAAGATAAACTTGCTCCACTAGTGCATTAAACCCCGGTGATTCTAATGAAGAGCAGCCTGTCTCAAAACATTTATTTTGAAACAAACATATTTTATCTAATAGTTAGAGGCAAAAGGGAGAATAAATTAAGGTCAGAGACCGTCTCTTTGCAGGATCCATTTTTTCCCTGTGGTGTCTAACATATTAGAGATTTTGAAAAAATATTAAATCATGTAGTTGACATATTACTGAACAGTCTCATTCCTTAAATCATCAAGCTATGAAATGTTATCATTTTCACATGATGTTAAAATATCTTTAAAAGAAATAAATAAACCCTATTATATTTCCTTAGGTCATTTTGAAAAAGCAAAACAATTGCCATCCATGACAGCATCTCATCTATCTGTGTATTTAATAAAGCCAAATGTGATGAAGACTAATGTACCATACTGATGTTTGCAGAATTTCATTAACGTATTTCCAAGACTATCATAACTCACTCACCTCTGTTGAGTTTATGAGCCATGGGCTTTGCTCTAGCATATGAAATCAGATTGCTCACACAAGGCAGAGACTAATAATATCAAACATGACACTTCTTCACATTTTGAAACAAGGTGATTCAACTGTTTTCTTCCCCATACAGTACCACAATAGAGTTTTAAATTAGCATCAAAATTAAGAACTTACATAAATCTAATAACACTCTGCTTTTCATAATAAACGTTTATTATACTTAATCAACTTAATTCAAAACGCTAAGGTAAAGTGAAAAAAGTATCAGCTTAGTTTTCAGTAATTTCCTTTACAAATATATTTGATTTTCTACTAATAGTGTTATACTCAATAAATATTTCAAAGCTTTTACTTTATTTATTAATTTATCTTTTGTATTTTGGGTTGCACCCAGCAATGCTCAGGGGTTTATCCTGTCTCTGCACTCAGGAATTACTCCTGTCGGTGCTTGGGGACCGTATGGGATGCCGGGGATAGAACCCCAGTCAGCCGCTTGCAAGGTCAATGCCTTACCCACTGTACTATCACTCTGGTCCTTAATAGTGTTCATAGCTTGCAGGTAATAAATAGATACTGTTACTCATCTAGTACACCCCAAAGATAGTTTAAGCTAAATTAAATTGTATTATTGTAAGGTAACATTGACATATATTTAATATTCTATGTATATTTATTGAATATATGTTTATTATCCTATTTAATCAATCACACCTAAGGTACTCTATAGCCTGTTTCATTCTAGTCCAGCACTTCTGATTATTCATAAGTTTGTATTGATTCTGTTCTCATGAGAAGACAAGGTTTCAAAGTGTATTTTTATCTATAAACCTATTAACTGAAGAAGCAAACAAATTTCTCTATCAGTTCCTGTTTCTATAATTTAAAAAAAAACACAAAAACCAACCTTTTCCTCCACCTTTCTCTACCCCATTTGCTATTTTCCTGCCTCACTGACCTTTTCTTTTGCTTCATTGTGTCAAATACATTGTCACCCAAATCTAATGTCCTTTCTTCTCATCCTGTTTGGAAAACTCAAAAGCAACTTTTGCATGGCTAACTCCCTGTGACCTTATCAATCTCAATCTCATTTATTTTATTTGATTTTATAATGTTAATGAGATTTAACATTAATAGTAAAATGACATCAGTATTTTGGCAAAGTTTTTAGTTCAAATAACATGAAATAACTGAAAGAATTGTTTCAATTATGAGACAACAATTCAATTATTACTTATTTTATTATTTTTTGTCTGGGCCACATGCAGCAGTGCTCAGGGCTGGCTTCTGACTCTGTGTTCAGGGTCACTCCTGAAGGGCTCAGGGGACCAAGAATAGTGACAAGGATTAGAACCAAGTTGTCTGTGCAAAACAAGAGCTCTTCCTACTGAACTATCTCTCCTGTTCAATCAGTACAAATATTTTATCTCATTTATATAATTTGATTCTTGCATTACACTATCAAATTGAAACATCTTCCACTAACAAAAACACAAAGGGTTCACATTAAAAATAGAATAAAAAACTAACCCGAGCCAGTTCAGCATCATAATTAAAGTACTGCCTAGGCATCTGAATTATCCATAGGGAACCATTAACTAGCATCCTCCACATTGAATGATGTCTAACGTCAATGGGGTCGGTGCCTTTAACCTCTCCAGAGAGGTGTCAGTTACCGAGAATGAGACTAACACACTACACAGAGACAGGGAACGCACACAGACTATCCAAGCTTTAGGGCTGCCTGGGCGACCTCATGTGAGCACACAGGCTGGCTATTCATCAGCAGAGCATCACTCCCCAACTGGTTCCCAACATGTGAGGTATCCTTTAAGCTTGCTGAGATATGAAGAAGAATTAGTAACCACAGAAAAGTTGAACGGGTTCATTAAGAGCAGAAACTGGGGCATGTTGTTTAGCCAATCAGCAGTACCCTTAAAACACAGATAAGCATTGTAGCAGCTTAATATCTATTTTTGCCTATGTTGCCAGTTATGTCTAGAAGACCACAAACTCTTTTATTCTATTCTTTCCTGGGCACATTTTTCACTTGCCCTGTAATTTATTATATTCTTTCCCGGATGCTTTTAACATTTATGCTGCCAGTTTAAGCTGTTGAGCTCAGGGGACTAATCTGAATTTAGGGTTGGGTTTTGTTAGGGTACATTGTCCCAGAGTAGGAAACTTCCCAGTATGACTAGTCAATAATCATAAATTAACATGAATTAATCATAAGTTAACTTTTACTGAAATTGTGGTGCCAGACATGTGTAAATAAAGGAGCGACCGGATGCAGTGTGGGGCTTTTGCCATCTCACGTCCAGATTATGGTGGGCCTAGTTTCTCGCTGTAGCAGGATCGTAGCAGAGATACAGGTTATAAACTCTACCCACCTGTAAGAGTTCTTCTGGTATTTATGCCTTCTTTAAACCTCCAGGTACTAACTGGATATGTTACATATATGCATATATATGCACACATACATACACTCATATATGTTAATCATATATATATTTTTTTTTCAATATGTTCTTTGGGGCAATGAATGGAATAATGAACATTTGGAGTCAGAGTACAGCCTCTCGTTCTGCTCAATGAAAGCATGGCCAAAGGCATCTCGTATCCCTATAGGACTAAGATCATGTCATATAGCAAAGCCAGTAGCTTTGCGTAAATGACAAACATAACCTTGGGACCCACATGAAGAGTGATTTGAATCTGTATCATTCTTTAGTCACACAATTCTACCAAAAGCCCCACCAAATAGTAGAGTTTAGTGAAATGCTGTTTGTTAAAGGAGTTTGATGTGCATGTGATTTGGCTGATATACATATCAGGACAATTTTACAGTGGCATTCCATTAATTAATACCAATCCTTTTCAAGCTCTTAGATAAAATTGCAAAAAAATGTCACATGTATGCTGACTATATGAGGCCAAAAGAGACAGAGAAGAACAAAAAAAAATATTGGGGAGAATTTAGAGACAAGAGCACCTCTGCACACTGTTGATGAGACTCCAAACTAATTCAGTGCGTGTGGAAATGATAGTGAGATTTCTTAAAAAAGTAATAAGGGGGGAAATTTCACACAATTCACCAATATCAATGTTAGACATTTGCTTGAGTACTATGAAGTCACTGCATTGGAAAAAAACGCCCCTCTATGTTAATAGAAAATTCTTCATAATAGCCACACTTGATGCTGAATAACACCCATGAACAGATGAATGAATAAATAAGTTGGAATACATTTTTCTACACACCTATCTGCAATAAAAATATAAATTTTGTCTTTGGGCACAAAAGAATAGGACGTGACTGTGTGGGCTAAGTGAAATGAATAGGGGAGTGGAATATAATTATCAGCAGCTTTATTCATATCTGAAAAATGAAGCCTAATTTATGGGTTATATAACTAAATTGTTTATGTACATCTGATTACCTGTATTGCAAATAGAAAATCCTATTAACGGTGGAGTGAGGGGCATTCCAGTGTTAAGTGTGTTATGAGTTGCTAATGATGGAGGTGAACAAAGGAGAGCGTTGGGCTCACCTGAGCGTGCTCCTGTCTCAGAGACTAGTGAGATCTTAGTTATGCATTCTTATCAAGGCTTAATTCCCAGGCACAATTCTGCTCTTAGGTCAACAGGCACCCACAACTCTTCTAACTTGCTCTTCTGTTATTTTCCCATCTTTGATTTATTCAATGTTTTAAAGCAGAGACAAAAAATTCTGCACAGGGAAAATATTATAATTAAGACGTTTATTGAAAAGCTTGTTAAGTATATGCAAATAGAATTGATCTATATTTATACCATTTATAATAATTTACTTGAGATGAATAATGTCATAAATGTAACTGTGAATCACAACTTTCCTAGGCTTGAGAGAACATTATGGGTATGGCACTTGCCTTGTACATGCATGCCAGAATGTGTTCCATAGCTACTCTCTAGAGTGATAACTGGCCACAAAGATAGGATTAAGTTCTGAGTACCAGTGTGTGTGGCCCAAAAAGCAGAAAAAATAAGGATAAAATAAAAATACTACTATAATAAAACACGGAAGAAAACTGCTTTTGAGATTTTCCATATTTTGATATGAAGAAAGTTTCCTTTTCATAGATTTGTATGTGACAATTAAAATTAAAACAAAACTCAACTAGTGGTATACATAAAATTAAAAAAAAATCCTGTTAAGTGAAATAAACAAATAAAATGGAAAGTCAGAGTACAGAATTTGAAAAAAGCTGTATACTATAAAATAAAATATGTATCCGCCATTGTTCTGTCACACAACTTTCACAAAACTTATCACCATCACAACAAAGGTAAAATAAAAATCACCCACCAAAATTCGCAAAATAGAAGGAAAGAAAAAGGCCATAATCAACACAAATTGAAGCAAATCAGGTATAACCAGATATTGACCCACTTCAGTGAGAGTGCCCTGTATTGAAATGACCACAAAAAAAAGTGAGAGAGAAATCCAGCAAAAGTAATCCATCAATATTTGTTGGTGGGAAAATAAACTTATCCAGCTTTCTCAGGCAACATCATGAATATTATCCAAAGTGATCAAAATAAATTTACCATGTGGTCTAATAATTCCACTCTCTGCTCTCTATCCTAAGTGTGTATAACTAAAATTGAAATAACTGCATATATGTGTTTGCTGAAGTTATATTATAATAGTGGAAACAGCCTCAGTGGTGAATGATAGATGAGTGGCTAAAGGAGTTGTGGCGTGTGTTCATAGGAGAATACTGCTCAGCAACAATGAAGTGTGAAGTCTTGCTGTTTGCTATAACAGAGATGGTACAGGTGACTGACATGAGAAAAATGTAAAAAAGAAAAACTACAAATGACGCATGATCACATTCATAATATCTGAAAAAACAAAGCAAGAAAACAGAAAATGTGCAATGAAAATAAAACTCTAGATACAGAACAGAATAGAATTTATCTAGGGCAAGGGAATTAAGTGGAAGGGAAGGGTCTATGAACAAGACATATTTTGGGGTGAGTATGATGCCCAACCATCTACTCCTAAAACAATGCAGCTTAATTTTCTTCAATATATTAATAACTAGGAGAAATAACATATATAAACAAAAATTAAGAGCTTTTGCTCTGATTATGTAAATATATGTGGAATCAATAATTATCATTTTTAACTTAGCAATAAATTTGATTATAAAATTTATTTTGCAAAGAATATCAAATTCTTTAATAATGTAATAATCTGAATTTGTAGTTATGAATATGTACTTGTAAATCAATGATTTATGTAAATATGGTTTGAATTATTTTATTATACAATATCATAATTGATATATTTGAGAATTTCTTGATACCACATATAGATAATATAAAATTTTCTAAGCTCATTGTATCTTAATATGCTATAAGAATTGTTCCTGGAACATTTGCTCCTCAATCAATAGAGAACAGAAAAACTTCCTGTGAGTTTTCAGTTTGAATTAGGAAATAAATTGAGTTAATTTCTTTAGTCATTAACCTTCCACACGAACTTAGTGAGCTTTAGTGGATCCTTGATTGGTATCCATTAAAACAGAATATAATTATCAGCATCCTAATTATATCTAACTCATTTCAAGAAATTATTCTCTTCATGCCATTCCAGGGAGACAAATCAAAATTATATATTTTAAGTTATGATAAAAGTACAATAATAATGAAAAGGCACTTTCTTGTAGGTTAATTAAATTATAGAATTATTTATTTGCTTTCACACAGTATATTTGTTTACTTTTAGATACACGGTGCTTGTTTTAAACTTCTGTTTATGAAAACAAGAAAAATCCAAAAATAAATAGATAGTCATGTCATATAAATTTTATTTCAGTTACTCTAGAACATCAGTGGTTTATTCTTAAAATTGGGTAACTTGTAAAAATATCAATTTATATTAGTGCTAATCATTAAAACTTATATTAATCACTGTATCACTGTATCACTCGAGCAGGCACCAGTAACAACTCCATATGACCTGTCTCATGCAAGTAGAGCCCAAGGGCACCTGCTTGCTCCAGGAACATAAAGATCCTCAAACCATTCCATCAGGTCATGAGAATGAGGTCTATAATTGTTACTGGTATCTGGCATATTAAATACGACATGGGTAGCATGCCAGGCTCTGCCGTGCGGGTAGCATACTCTTGTAGTCTTCTCAAAATCCAGCATTTATTGATGAACTGCATGGCCGCTTGCAGCCATGCGAGCCAGGCTGTGATAGGCTGGTCTGCTGGGTGGAGTTCTGACGAGGGAAGTCCGGGTGTGGAAAATGGAGGCCCTCATAGAGTTGGGGGGGGTGTCGTCTGGCTTGTTGTGAGGCTCTGCTGGGGTGGCAGGCCAGGGGCTGGACCCTGCCATCCCTCCTGGGCGCCTCATGAGCGACTGGCCACAGGGAGAGCCATGCATCTCTCCCTGCATGCAGCTCTACCCCATGTCTGTCTCTATTAATCATACTAGTAAATACTAGCAGACCAACCTATCACAACTCGGCTCGCATAGTCGTGCCCGACAGCGTGGTTGATCAATAAATGCTGGATTTAGAGGTAACTACAAGAGTATGCCACCCACACGGCAGAGCCTGGCAAGCTACCGTGTCGTATTTGATATGCCAAATACCAGTTACAATTATAGACATCATTCCCATGACCTGATGGAATGGTTTGAGGCTCTTTATGTTCCTGGAGCAAGCAGTTGTCCTTGGACTCTACTAGCATGATACAGGGCATATGGAGATGTTACTGGTGCCCTCGAGAGCAAATTGATGATGTATGGGAAGACAGTGATACAGTGATACTAGTAAAAGCTCCAGTAGCCTGTTATGGAGAAAACACTTCTGAAAAATATATTAGGGGACTTTCCAATTCAGATTTGATATGGGCTTTATGACAAACTGAATAGCAAGCATATATTTAAAACTTAGATTAGTCAAGCAAACTCATACACAGGAATCAGAAAATATGATGTCTTAAGAAAGTGTGTGATTATATTTCCTTGACTCTTCACCACCCAGAGAACATCATGCGACAATTCCCTGATGACATTGTTCTAATAACACTAAACATTAGCAAAGCAGCACAAATGCTGGCTGACTTTGACCGAGAATGTGGAAAGATAGGTCTACAGCTGAATCTAAAAGAAAACTATGTTTATGAAAAATGAACTAGTTCCAGAGGCCCCATTCACTCTCAATGGAACAAACATCTCTGAATGTAGCAGTTATGTGTACCTAGGCCGAGAACTCAACATGATGACCGACCTAAAACTTGAACTGCACAGAAGGAGGAGAGAGGCATTGAATGCCTTCGAGAGCATAGAAGAAATAGGCAAAACGACAAAGAACCTCCAACTCAGGGCACATCTTTTTGACTCCACTATTCTCTGAGGTGCATTAATATACGCCTCAGAGACCTGGGCCCTAAGAAAGCAGGATGAGAATGCTATTCGGGTCTCCCAAAGAGGAATAGAAAGAGCTATGCTTGGAATATCATACCTCACTCAAGTGAAAGAAGGAATCCGGAGTTCCGACCTCCGTCGATGATCCAGAGCAGGATTGCTGTCTCATTTGCCAAGGCATCAAAAATCAGAAGGGATAGACATGTAATGCAATGTCCAGCTGAGATGACTGCTGAACTAGAGCTGTTGCTGACTGGATCCCACGGGACGTCAAAAGATCATGTGGCCACCCACCTACAAGATGGTCAGACTTCCTTGTTAAGATCCTGAAGGGGTGGCCAGAGCGATAGCCCAGCGGTAGGGCATTTGCCTTGCCGCGGCCTGTGCCGGCCCGGGTTCGATCCATGGCATCCCATATGGTCGCGGAGCATCGCCAGGAGTAATTCCTGAGTGCAGAGCCAGGAGTAACCCCTGAGCATGCGCGGGTGTGACCCAAAAAAGCAAAAAAAAAAAATAATAAGACCCTGAAGGAACAGGAGGCTCTTCATATTCCTGAATCAACCAGATGCTATTGGGCTACATTGGCACGTGATAGGGTCCAATGGAAATGTCACTGGTGCCCGCTCGAGCAAATTGATGAATAACGGGATTTAAGTGATCAAGTGATAACCTTGACTATGACCTCCAATAAGGACTGGACAGTGAGAAAGGAAGTCTATTTAAATAGAAGTCATATAAAAAAGACTGAGATAGTTCTTAGACTGATTTATGTAAATGAACCCTCACTGTGCCTGATGTGGGGCAGGAAGGAGAGAGTGTCACTTTCTCCCCTTTGCCATCTAGGGACAATCTGGGCAGATTAGGCCTTACCTAGTCTTTGCAGGTTCTTGCATTTGCATCTCTGAAGAATTTCAGGAGGAGATGAGCAGTGAAGTAAAACAGATTAATTATGGAGGTTTATAAATGCGGGTGACACACGTGCCCAGTCATGTCGACTCAAGCAGCATATGGGCTCCGGCAGCACATGCTCACCCTTGCTTTGTTCAAGGTGACTTTTAAAGGGTTTTCCTAAGCTGCCCCCACATGCAGTCTCTTCACTTGTATCACTTGTCTTCCTGTTGATCATTGATTTGTTCAAGCAGGCGCCAGTAACATCTCCATAAGTCCTGTCGCATGCTAGTGTAGCCCAAAGGCATCTGCTCACTCCAGGAACATGGTAAAAATTTGTTGCTAGGGCAGTTGCCAAGGGACATAGTGTTGGGAGTGGTGGATGGTCTTCTTTGGAATTCCTTTTCTGTCCTTTATTCCTGCCAGAGCTTCTCTCCTTCTGTTTAGGAGGGCGACATCCAACCTTTTCTGGGTCTTTGGCTCCAGATGAAGCATTATCAGGACTTAGTTTCTTTTTCTGCAAAATGGGCTTTTTGCAGCCTTGGAGCTATTGGTTTCATTATATCCTAGGAATTCCATTGTCATGGGCTTTCTTCTATCTACTGCCTACATTATGATTAATTTTGAAATAGAATCTAAAGTTTTAAGTCCATTTATATAATTATTAATTGAATTCATCTAATAAAAATTAGTATTGAAAAAAGTTTCTAATAATCTGAAATGTAATTTTATATGCTGAAAGATTGATTCTTGGAGTAGGAGAGTATCACATTTAAGGCTCTTGCCTCATATTTCAGGCTGGATTTGATCAGTGACATCCTTTTGGTCCCCCTAGTAAGGCCAGGAGTGGTCCCTGAGTACAGAGCCAGGAGTAACCCTTGAGCATCTATGAGTGAAGTCCCAAAAATAAACAGTGATATTTATTTCCGTATAAATTCACATTTCATCAGGAGATTTGATGTATTGTCTAATAAGATAATGGTGAATGGAAAGAATATTACAATTTCAAAAATGTTATAGAAAAGAACAAGAGTCTGATTATAAGTTTTCATTTTTTAATTGATATTATTTATACAGCATTCATTTTTACTTTAGATTTTAACAATGTTATTGTCAAGAAATTGAGATTTACTTATGAGGTTGAAGAAAGACAAAAAATAAGTCCTGAAAAAAGTAACTTATTAATTTACATGCATTCCTCATGTATGGGGTGGGGGGCAAAATACTAGTGTGGGTGAAATTGTTGAGAGCAAAATTCGAGAATGAGATTTGAGAAGTTTTACATTCATATCTTGGAAAAACTTTGTAGACATTCTAAGGATTATACTGGTGCACTCCAAGAGCATTGTATTCAATCTCCTATAATTAATCAACCAGTAAATCTGATGCATAGAATTACCAGACAAACTCATGAAGTTCTTAAAGAAATTTTCACACAGTATAACTCATCACACTGTAATTTACTTACTGGCGGATTAAACATCAATTGGCTGTCAGTGCTGCATCTAAAAATACAACAATAAGAGTAGGGACAAGTTAGACATTTGTAATTCTAAATTGCAAATTTTCTAATGAAGAAGAATGTTCTATCACAGAGTTACAAAAGACACATTTCAGAGACAATCAATTGGATATTGTTGGGGGGAGTCCTAATGTCTCCAGTTGAGCATGAAAAGGTTGACAAATCTAAAGTACTGAGAGCCTTGTTTTCACAAGATAAAAATGAGAATTAATATGATAATTGTTGGGTGACATGCTGTACTGAGCTCTAGGCTCTGGCTACATTTAGGTTATATGAAGAGCTACTACCTACCTTTAGGGAATCTCTGCAGCAGACTCAAAGGGAGGTTGGGCAGAATGGATTGATTTCATAATTCTGTACGGCAAAAATATTCTTGTTATGAATCTTGCTTGCTCCAGTTCAGTACTTTTCCTATTTCCACAGTTCTCCATGAGGGACAGACATGTAAACATTCCAAGAGTATTTGGCCATGTTGGATCTACTATAATGTAATCAGTTCTAGTTCAAAGAGACATGCCAGTACACCTCTGGGCAAACTGGCGTGTCTCTGATTCTAAAAGGTAACGCCAAAGTAAATTATTCTGACGGATTTTGGACCTTAGTGGGAACCAGAGTCTGGAATTAGCTGGCTATATATTCATGGTAAGGAGTATTAATGCTATTCTCTATAAATTACATTTTGGACTGCGTTCTGGTTCAGAGATACAGCCCCTCCACGCTCTGCTGGGGAGATTGTATCTCAGGGAGTCAGCTCTGCCAGTTGTGAAACTTGAGCCAAAGGGCCTACCTGAAGATCTGCATTTCAATAGGGTTATTTATCTGGCTTCCTCTCTAGATAGTCCAGCCCATAGACTGGGTTGGACGTTTTTGGTGGGCTTCTATCTATAAAATAAGATAGGAGAAAGGAGAAAGGGCGTTTTGGCCACTTTGGTTCTGTTTTTGCCCTCTGCCTCCTCTCTTCTCTCAATTCTCTTCCATGTTGGGCCTTAGCCTGTAGTAGCAGCTGTCTTGGCCTAGGATTCTAAACCTAAACATCTCCAGAGCCCAGCTAGGAACCTAAAGTCTGGGGTTTTCCTATTGTTGGATTGTATACCAGAATAATTGTGAAACTTTTGAAACTGGGCTGAATTCATGAGTCTTTCTCTGTCTGCTGGCTGCTGATCCCCTGGGGGAGAAGGGGATCCCTATACCCTGCTTCTGGATTTGGTCAGGGAACCCAGCAGCTCTCTGACAATAATGAAGAAACTGAGGTACCCAGAGGTAGAACAAAAAGATGAAGAATATCATAATTATATTACTTCTGTATGAACAAAACTGGGCCAAAAATTTACCATGTGAGATGTAACAATTTTGGAAAGAGAGATTAATTTGTGAATTGTGGGGGCCATCGATATAGTAGGTGGTAAAGTGTGTGCTTTACATGTGGCTGATCTGGGTTTTATCCTTGCCACTCCAGAAGGTTTCCTGAGAGACATCTGGAATACCTGAGCATCACAGGGTGTGGCGAGAACCATGAGACTAGAACCAGGAGTAAATCCTAATTAATTCTGGTTTAGAACACAACAAAATTTAAATGACCAAACTGAAAAAGAAATTAAACTTATTTGAGGGTTAAAGATCAGTGAGGGACAATAGAGAATAAAGAGCCTGATATTTTAAAACTTCTTTTTCATATATATTAGTATGAAAGTAAAGCAAATAAACATTTGCAAATTTACCAAGCGGATATTTCTCAAAAGATAATTCCAATGTTTCTGGTGAAATATGAATACTTTTAAAAAATTTCTTTTTCTTCTTCTTTTTTATAGCGGAGATGGAGAGATGGTGCAGTAGATAGGGTTCCCACCTTGCTCACACCAACCTTGCCAAGCTGAGTTCAATCCCTGCCCACATATCTCCCAAGCACCTCCAGGAGTAATTCCTGAATGCTGGGAGTAACCCAAGAGCATTGTCTTGCGTGGTCTCTAATAAAACAATGGCAATAACATAATGCAAAATAAGAGGATAATAAGAAAATGAGTAGATTCACTAATATATAAGCATGTCTCTAATATAATACTGTTTGTCATTTTCGCAGTCAAATGAAAGATGGTGGGCATTGGCCAGCTGAATGAGAAGTAACTTCACCAGTACACATATTTATGAACTACCAGAATGTCTGTTTAAAGTAGCATGAGGCCAGGGGTATTTAGAGCTCTTACAGTTTATGCTAAAATTTCCATTCAAAGAAAAATTATCACAACAATTATTACAAAAAGGAAAACTTTGTATTGTCTGCACCAGGTTTTAATAGTTCTTTTCTACTAACTATAATTTTAATGAGGCTAGTAGATTTACATAACTTCAACTCATTTTATAACTGAGCGTTTAATCTTGAAACTGGCTGCCTGATTTCTCTCCAAGAGAAATTAATTGTTTCCATTTCTGTTCTTCTATATAGATGCTTTAAAACACTTTTAGCATTAACATACTTGTGCTCTGCAACAGAGTAGGGTAGGTTAGTATTTATCTTACTAATGAGCATCTGAAAAGAGGAAACATATATTACTTGTCCTGTATTTTTACTCTATAAAGCACTTGGAAATTATTGTTCAAATACTGAATGAAATTTGTTAGAAGAATGGCATATAAAAGGGAACAATTAAGTAATGTTTTGTTGCCTTAGTTATTTGGAAATAAGTTAATGTAATGTAATGAAGTAAAATGGGCATTATTTGAAACTACATTTTAGTTAGGTTTGTGGTTCATCATCATGATGTTTATAAGGCAGTGTTCATAAATGTTTTTATATAGCCTGATTTACTTATACCTTACGACACACTGCTTGCTATCACTTTAATGAATGAGGAATTTATTTGTAAATTTGATACACAAAGGAGAATATAAAATAGGAAATTACTATAAATCCAATTATGAAAGTGGTGAATATAAGATGCATACATTATTATCTGTCAAGTTAGTTTTATAGTTCTCCCTATGATAAAAATCAAATAAGAAAAAGAACTTTAATCATTTATTTTTGTTGACTATATTTTATTTAAATTGTGTTTAAAGTAAAATATCATAATTATTTATAATAAGCATGTACCATATAGAAAATACATGTTTACAAAAAATATACAGAAATAAGTTCAACAGGAAAAAAGCATAAATGAACAATGTTACCACATGGATGAGTTACTTTAAAAGACATCCCGGCACATGTTGGAGAATTGTCTAGAAATGTGTTGTGACTGAATTTATATACAATATATATTTATAACAACAATAATCACTTGACTTCCTGTAGAGCATCGATTACTCCAGCGGGCACCAGTAACATCTCAATATGCCTGTCACATTGAAATAGCCCAAGGGCATCTGCCTGCTCCAGGAACATAAAGAGCCTCAAACCATTCCATAAAGTCACGGCAATGAATCTATAATTGTTACTGGTATTTGGCATGTCAAATACGACACGGGTATAAAATAATAAATCAACCAAAAAAACCACACAAATATATATATATATTGTTTGGAGCACATTTGAACCGCCATGCTCATCTGTCTCTCAGATATCCAGCCGGGTTCTCCATTCCTTGGAGGACTTGTGACCATCCCCATGACCGTTGGCTACCACCTTTGCTATGTGAGGCATTGTAAAACCCTAACCCCTATCCTGCCTGTCCCTGTATAGCATATTCCATTCCTTATGTGGAAATAATGAACATTTGCCATTTCTCCCCCAGCTTACTGTAGATCACATCCTCTTCCCGCCCTTTTCATATATAAATATTGTGAACTGCTCAATAAAGACGGGGGCTTGATCAACCCAGGTGACTTGCGCTCCTTCTCTTATTTCTGCTTTCTCATTCACTTTGCATCCCCCTTGAGATTTTCCTACCCTGAAAATCTTCGAGTTGAGTCCTACCCTAAGGGTCGGGGTGGGACAATATATGGAGACTAAACAGTGTATAAGGAGTAAATATTTGATGACATCGTAACTTACAGGAGAAATCAGAACATAAAATCAAAATTGCTTTTATCTTATATCTGTTCCTCAGTAGATATATGTATTAGAACATAAGGGACAAAAACAAGTAGTATTAAGAGGTAATTTTATAGCAATACAAGTATGACTGTGAAACCTGAAAATAATTCAAGTTATCTGATTTTACACCAAAAAAACGAGAATAACGTAATAAATTCAAACAATGTTTTGTAAATAAGGAAAATCATCTTCGAGATAGTTCAGTGGTTTGGGCTCATGTGTTGCACACTATCCTCCTGGATTCACTTCCTAGCACTTGATATGTTGCCCAGAACATGTCAGGTCTTATTCCTGAGTGAGGAACCATGAGTAAGCTCTGAGCACCACTGCTCTCTCCTCAAAATAAAATAAAGAGGAAGAAAATAACAGTTTCAAGTAGAAACAAAATGTACATTATAATCATAATGTAAAAGAACAGTCTTTTTGGTAAGATGAGCAAAAAATTTAATTCTTCATTTCAGTCACACAAGAGACTTATAGACATGGGCAGAGCTGCTACTTGCTCTCCCTGTGCTCAGCCGCTCACGAAGCGCCAGGGAGGGATGGTGGGTTCTAGCCCTGGCCCACCACCCCAGCAGAGGCTCCCAACAAGCCAGATGACCCCCCCCCACTTTGTGAGGGCTGCCATTTTCCACATCGGACTTCCCTCTTGTTAGAGCTCCACCCAGCAGCAGATGAGTCTATTGCGGCCGCATGGTTCATCAATAAATGCTGTATTTAGAGGTGACTACAAGAGTATGCCACCCACATGGCAAGCCTGGCAAGCTGCTTGTGCCATATCTGGTATGCCAAATACCAGTAACAATTATATCAGGTCATTCCAATGACCCGATATAATTGTCTGAGGCTCTTTATGTTCCTGGAGCAAGCAGATGCCCTTTGGCTCTACTAGCATGAGACAGGACATATGGAGATATTACTGGTGCCTGCTCCAGCAAATAGATGATGAACAGGAAGATAGTGATAGATAGTGATAAATAGTGATTTCAGAACCACAAAATAATTAGAGATATCATACTGAGGGGACAAAATATATACAAACAATTTACAAAAAGTTTATACTCAAGATACATATATGCAATTGATATATCTGTATTCATATCTATTTATCTCTATCCGTAAAAAAAGTGCTATTTATTGGTGGGAGTATTTGAATGATGCTAAATTTGTTGATAGAACGTGTTAGTTAAAACATCCAACATGTTGCACTAAGAAGTGTAAATATTATTAATGTGTCAATACCATATTAAGTTATAAACCAATTTTTTTTAATTCTCAAAAGTAAAATTTTTGTGTCCTAGAGTGGAAGATGAATAGGATCTAGTTAGCTTTTTCACTACTATCATTAATTAAATACTAATAGTGAGAATTGCTCTGTCATTTAAAATATCAATTTATTGCTGTTAGATAAGATTCAAGAATATCTTATAAATATAAATAACTTCAAAGAGAAGTTATTAGTGGTTTATCAGATTTAGAACTCTAACATAAAGTTAAGTATGTTGATCATCAATGGGTATTAAGTAAAAAAGAATGACTGGTTGATAATCCCAAGGGTAAAAGACAGAAACAGTATATTTAAACACTAAAATAAAAGAAAGAACATTCCATGGAATACCTATAAACAATATTAACTCTGATTATGAAAATGTTCATATAAATTCAGATAGGTAAAAAAATGAAGTTGGTAATGTGCCTTCCTCAATCAATATGAAATCATGGTCATTCTGAGATAAATGTTTGTGATAGTATTACTTTTTTGCTCTATGTCATTATAATAGACTACTGATAGCAAGTCTAGAAACATACAACTTATTAAGAAACAGTAACAAGTTAATTGGAACACTATAGAAATATCAATATGTATTTTATATTCAGATGATTCTGAGTGATTTTGAAATAGTTTATTGATACAAATGCAAACCTTTACAGAATGTATATAAGAAGCTTTGCTTTGAGATACTGTAGTCTTACCTGAAACTATTTTCTTGTCATTTCCTTTCAAACTTACTGTGGGTAAGGTTAATTAACCTTCTGAAATTCAAAATACCCTATGTATTACATATAGTTGGACAATATCTGTTTATTTTGATCATTTTGAGATTGAAAGCAGATTATATCTGTCAGTCATTGAGCTGACTGAGAGTTTGGCATAAACCATGTCGATTTTTGCCCAATTAATAGAAGGAAATTGGAAAAAGCCTTAAGGTTCTTTTTTGTGCTCAGTTTTTCTATTATCTCCTCCATATATAACCTCATTCAAATATAATCAAAAGATGTTCTTAGGAAACATTTTTATCTATACTATATGCGCAATTGTTAACTTTAACTCCTTTCAATATGGTATGGATCATTTATCACTATCACAATATTCCCATTCATCATCTATTTGCTAGTGCGGACACCAGTAATATCTCCATATGTCCTGTCTCATGCTAGTAGAACCCAAAGGCATCCGCTTGCTCCAGGAACATAAAGAGCCTCAAACCATTATATTGGGTCATGGGAATGACCTAATATAAATGTTACTGGTATTTGGCATATCAAATACAACACAAGCAGCTTGCTAGGCTTGCTGTGCGGGTGGCATACTCTTGTAGTCACCTCTAAATAAAGCATTTATTGATGAACCACGCGTCCACTAGTGGTTTTTTGTCTGTACAAAGGGCGAAGCGCTTTCTGGGGTGAAGTGATGGACCCTTTATACAGACAAAAATGTGTATTTACTTAAAAAAATAGGAAAAGAACATTTATACCATGGTGAGTTATGAACAAGTAAGAGGACTGAAACAGCAAACTTCATTTAAGATCATCTCTGTCCAGATGGCTAACAATTGCAGCAATTCTTGAAGAGTAGTCTGTCTTTACATTGCAGTATTGTATTATATTAGAATTTTGTCTTATTATATGAGAAAATTTAATTTCAGTTGTATTTTAAAATTCTAAAATAGTCCAAAAATGTATTACAAATGAGATTTTACATATTTTCAATTTTATGTAATGGAATATTTTAAGTTGCATAAAAAGAAAAATCTGATGTATGAACTCCAAATTTTCATGCTTTAATTATCAGAGATGTTAAATGAGGCAAAATTCAGTTCTGCATTCCAAAATGATGCCGGTGTCAATGTACAATGTTAATTCAATGTGCTTGTATCACTTGTCTTCCATTGATCATTGATTTGCTTGACCAGGCACCACATGGATTTGCTTGAGTGGGTAGCCAGAAGAACCCCCATAAAATGAGGGCTGCCATCTTCCACATCCAGACTCCTCTCTTGTCAGAGCTCCACCCATCAGAAGGCTGGTCACAGCTCGGCTCATTGAGACTCACCCTGCAGCAGTCTTTTTCAATCCCATAATTTCAATTATGATTATTTTTCAATTATGATTCAATTTCAAGAAAAAATTTCAATCTCATAATAAGACTTTCTAATGTTTAACAATTGGAGAAGTACTATGTTGTTATTTAACTTTCATAGAAAAACAATACTTTTCCATATCAGTCACTTTAAAGTATAAGTCATATTCTACAGGAGAAAAATGTTTTTACAAAGGTGTAGATTGAGTTTCTAGTTTTACTAACATTTGAATTAAAAATAAATTTAATTAGGACATAAAAAGACTGGTTCTGTTATAAATTATAAATAATAAAAATGCATGTAACTTTTTTGTTTAAATATTCCAGCATGTTTTTCAAATCTAAGGGTCTGAATTTGATTTTATATATTTAAATTTTCTTATTTTTAATTTTATTTTAGGCCACACAAGGCAGGGCTCACAGTGTACTCCTGACTGTGTGCTCAGGAATCACTCCTATTCAGGTGAACATTGAAACTGGCTTCATGCAAAGCAAATGCCTTAGCTGCTATACTCTCACTCTAGCCCCTCAATATTTCAAAAAAAAAAAATACTGGGGCCGGAGGCGATAGTCCAGGGGTAGGGCCTTTTCCTTGCATGCGGCCGGCCATGCTGGCCAGGGTTCGATCCCTGGCATCCTATATGTTCCCCTGAGCACCGCCAGGAGTAATTCCTGAGTGCAGAGCCAGGAGAAACCCCTGAGCATTGCCAGGTGTGACCTAAAAAAGCAAAAAAAAAAAAATACTGTTCTCTCTATTTAAAATATGG
Source organism: Cryptotis parvus (assembly GCA_021461705.1). Classification (NCBI taxonomy): domain Eukaryota; kingdom Metazoa; phylum Chordata; class Mammalia; order Eulipotyphla; family Soricidae; genus Cryptotis; species Cryptotis parvus. The sequence continues at coordinate 28,661 of JAJIBD010006848.1, read as the reverse complement.
AGATCTGGATCAAAATACATATAAATTTCTTATAGATATAGACATAAAATTAAAGTAGTTGTTCCAATTACATTATGAACATTTCAGGTATATTTAGTACCTTTTATAGTACAAAATGCATTTCATGAATATAAACAAATAGCATCGCTTTCAAAATGGCAGTTACTCAATTCTTAGAAGAAACAGCTCTCCATGTTTCTCAGAGTAGCATATCTTAATATTGAAGGAAATAAATCTTGGGTTTATTTCTTATTTATATATGGTGTACATAAATGTATATATGTATATACACACATATATGTACACACATACACATGTATTTAAATATATGTATATGTTAAAAACTATATATATATAGTTATTGTTTTATTTCTGGCGTGGAAGTTGGATCATCTTTAGTGCTGCTTCCAACTTTAAGGTTATACACTTAAGTTCATTTCCTGTGCTTCTTGTATTTACTGCATGATGCTGGGGACAGATCACCAGCCTCCACCATGCAAAGTATATATTCAAGCCCTCTGAGTTTTCTCATTGTACGAAAATTATAAGAAACGAAAATTATAATTATAAAAACTAAAGTGTTTTTTGCTTCTCTTGAGTACCTCTTCTTAACATCCCCTACCCCAACCAATGTTGGCCAGTCTAATTTTATTATCTAATTAGACGAGGTGACTTGATTGTGAGTTTCATATTCTATTTCTTATTTTATATCTAAGGGCTAGACATCAATGAGCAGAGAATAGGCTTTTTGTGCAGGAGGCTTGACTATGCTTTTGTTGTTGTTATTGTTGTTGTTGTTATTGTTGTTTGGGGCAACACCTACAGTGCTCACAAGTCACTTTGGCAGGCTCAGCTGACCATATAGAGTGCTGTAGAGTTCACAAGTATGGCAGGTACATCAGCTGTTAGGCAATGTCTTCATTCCAGGGGCCTGGTTTTGGTGAACCAATCCTGGCATTGCATGGTTCCCTGAACATACTAAAGTTGTCCCTGAGTATGGAGCCAGGAATGGATCCTGAGCACAAACCAGATTTGACCTAAGAAGCCACACAAATTAACTGAGAGAGAGGAAAGGAAGGTACATTGATATCCTCCAGAGAAACAATTAGCATGTGTATATAACAATTTAAGGGATTGACAAGATTATTAAAACCAGCAAGCTGAGACTCATAGTAACAGATGGTAAACTTTAGACCTAAGGAAACCAAAGAAGTGTTTCTAGCCTGAATGGCCACAATAGATGCCAAGTAAACCCTAGAAGCAGACTGACAGAAAATGGCCCTACACAAGATGATCTGTTCTTTCTGCTTTCAATAGAAGATACTACATTTACCATGTTAATGACAACATTGCTTGACTGAAAGTCTGCCTACTTATAAACTGATATTACCCCCAAAAACTAATGTTATAAATGGAATTAACTATAATGCAGATTAGCTATAAAATGGAAGAATGTAAAATAATTCTGTAGCAAAACTGAGATTCTATTTAGTTTAATTTATTGTTGATATATCTGCTCACAGTATGGTATTTAAAATATCTCTATGGCATTTGAAAAATACTACAGCAGGCTGACCTTTCCATTGGAAAGGAAACTGGGTTGAATCATGGTGCCATGTATGATTGCTTTCCAGAGTAGCAGAAGTAACCCCTCAGTCAGCACCAGGTGAAAATTCAAGGACCGTGGGATATGATACCAAAATTTAAAAAATAGAAAGAAATAATTTTATTTTATAAATTTATTGTATAAAATTATTCAGTTTTTGTTTTCAACATTTTGGTTTGTCTTCAACTTACTTCTTTAGAGAATGGGCAAATCTAAGCAAAATGAGTGAGATTTGAATATATGATTTTGTTTGTTTCTGTGCAACATTTATTAATGCTCCAGGCTATGCCTGGCAGTGTTTAGAGCACTTTGATGTTCAAGGAATCAGTCATGGAACTTACCGATGTGAATAATGTACTTTAAATCTGTGAGCGTCTCCCTAGTCTTCAACATCTAATATTTTTGAAATATGTCCTAATTTTAAATATTTTCACTAAACATTTTAAAGATATTATATCAACATTATTTACATAGTCGTTGAACAGCTATTTTTAATGGAACGTTAATCATGTAAAGATCATAGTTTGCTTTAAATTAGAGTAATAATCTTATTTAAAAGATATCAAAAATGTGTTAAATAACTAACGTTCATTTCCAGTAAAAGAAATATAAAAAATAGAAAACTACTCCATAAAAACATAAATGGTAACATCAAACAACAAAATAATTTATATTATATTTTTAAAATGTGAGTTAAAATTGGAGAATGCAGCAAAATCAATCAAGGAAAATAAAATAAAAAATAACACCAAACCTAAAAAACAGATTTTGCAGTCCCAAAATTTCAAATTCCTCATACATTATTTTTATCTTTTTATATTATAATTATTTATTTATGTTATAAATAATGACAAAAAATGAAGATTTTCCATCTTTTCTATCATTTAAAATCAAATTCTATATTTTCATTGTCATAAATAATACTGCTACATTCCAGTAAAACAAAACTAAAATACTTTTATAGTAATTAACTTTTCAGTTACCAAAGTCAAAAAACAAAAAAGTACAGTTTCTTTGAAGTATTTTCATTTACTTATACAAATTGACATTGTAAAGACTGGATAAGTATAAAGGATGTGTGGAAAGGTGGTTAAAAGCAAACAAAAGCAAACAAATCAACTTAATCCTTAGTGTATTCTTATTTTTGGAATAGTGTATTGGACCAAAGCATATTTGCATTATATCTGCTTATGACCTTATGTGAGGTTTGCAGATGGCTGGCAATAATAGAATGACTCCAGGCCCAGTGAAATGCAGCTGTTTGAAACCATTACTGGTTGTTATCTTGTAATGCCTGGTTATCTATGATTTCCTCATTTGGAAAATTGAAATTATGAAAGCAAATATCTGCTTAAAATATTTTCAGTGTGTCGTTTAATTAAAGGAGGCCAGGAAAATGCTGTGATCATCTGTGAGCTGTAGCTTTCCAGATATATATTGGAAAAGCAGCAAAAGTGAAAAAAATATTGAAACATCATGAAAAATTTTAAGTTACTTTTTATATAAATATGAGAGAACCTAGATTGTTTATGTGTGTATCTGTCACTACAATTAATTGTATGTGAAATATATTACTATTGAGAGTCCATTATAGAAAATATGAAATTTGTTTACGTGTTATATATACTTAAAATGCACTTTCACTAATTCATACACATCAAAAGGGTATTTAAGTGGTAGGTGACCTGTACACAGAATTAAAATATTGGATAACATTTTGTATTTCATGATCCACTCAAACTTGAAATACAATTATCCAATCATTTTTCAGTTTATATAACCTTAGGACTTGTACTTGAGTAAGACTGATTTATTTGTTTTAATTTATTTATAAATTATTAAACCTTCTAAGCCACAATAATTGATATATAGTCATGGTGAAAAACTTTTTTACTAATCTTGTACATTCAACAATTGATGTTATTAAATATATAGTTATAATCTGCACTTAATTGTCAAACAACATTGTTTTTTGCTTAAAATATAAATGAATATTCACTCACCGAATTTTGAACATTACATGAGATGTTTTAAAAATAGGATTGAAAAATAGGAATTTGAATTTGGAATGTTCCATGAGAACGTTATAAAAATAGGATTGAAATTGAAACATGTATTTAGAATTAGTTTAAATGGATTCAGTTTAGTTGATGGCAATTCTGACATCAATGTCGAAACAAATGTCCGTCTGGAGACAGACAACCATAAGCCTACTTTTCATTCTCTCCATCAGGTGTGAAGTATAGATTATAGCTGGCTATATATATATATATATATATATATATATGTGTGTGTGTATATATATCATATATATGTGTATATATATACATATATATGTATATATAATTTAAATATATATAATTCAAATATATATAATTTAAATATATATTTAAATATATATATTTAAATTGAATCACCATGAGATAAATCATTAAGAGCTGTTCATGATTGGGTTCGGTCACAAAGTTTCCAACACCCATTTATCCACCAGTGCACATTTCCCAACACAATGTCTCCAGTTTCCCTCCCACTCCCCCACAACCTTCCCCTATAGCAGACACTTTTTTTCTCACACACTCACTCTCTCTTTCCTTTTTTTGCATTATGATTTGAAATACAGGTACTGAAGGGTTATTATGTATATCCCTTTACTTATGTTCAGTACTCAGTTCGAGTCTAGAGTTACTATTTTCAACTATTATTGTCAAACTTGTCTCATCTTTAGTTTTCTTACCCTCCCCCTTTGCTACCTGCCCCTTGAGGTGTTGCAGGTGTGGCTGCTGTACCTGGATGCATCGGCAGATGGCAGACAGGAGACAAGCTTGCCTACACCCAGGGCTCTGCCCTGTGGTCCCTGGATGGTTGATGGTCTGACATAGAGAAACTTTGGACCCCTGAGATGAACCACAGCAGTGCCTGGCAAGCTACCCATGGTGTATTCGCTATGCCAAAAACAGTAACAATAGTGGACCTCATTCCCAACAAATGGAGACAATACTGGTGCCTGCTCGAGCAAATTGATGAACAACTTGAAGACCCCCCCATATACACAGTTATGGTAGATTCCAACCATTGACAAGTTTTTCTGGTTCCTGTTTTCCCTGTGCTTGCGTATTAGACTCATACATTATTTGTATATCCCACAAATGAATGTATTCATTCAATGTCTGTTCTCTTTCTGACTTATTTTAAGTAGCATGATACTCTCCATGCCCATCTATGTATAGCAAATTTCATGACTTTATTTTCCTAATATCTACATAGTATTTCATTTTGTAGATATACTGTAATTTCTTTATACAGTCATAATTTTTCAGGCACTCAGTTTGTTTCCAGTTCTGGTTATTGTGAATAGTGCTGCAATGAACATGGAACTGCAGATGGTGTTTCCGCTGTGTTTTGGGGCCTCAAGGGTATAATACAGTAAGTGGAATTTCTGGATCAAATGGGAGCTCAATTTCTAGTTTTTGGAGGAATTCCATATTGCTATCCAAAAGGCTGAACGAGTTGACAATCTCACCAGCATTTAATTAGAGTCCCTTTCTCCCTGCAGTGGTTGTTCTTGTTATTTTGAATGTGTGTCAGTCTCTTTGTTGTGAGATGCTATCTCGTTGTGGCTTTGATTTCAGGTCCCTGATGAGCAGCATTTTAATCCGTATATCTTTGGACATTTGAATTTCTTCTTTGAGGAAGTTTCTGTTCATTTCATCTGATTTTTTGATGGGGTTGTATTTTTTTTTGTTAAGTTCTACTAGTGCCTCCCTTATGTGTCTTGGCTATTAACCCCATATTATGGGCACTGGGTAAATATTCTTTCCTAATCTGTGAGCTGTCTTCATATCTTGGTCACAATTTCTTTTGAGGTGCAGAAACTTCCTAGTTTCATGTAGTCCCATTTGTTTATTTTGCTTTCACCTGCTTCGTCAGTGATGCTGCTTCTTTGAAATTGACTTTAACTTCAATGTTGTGGAAGGTTTTGCCTATGTTTTCTTCTATGTAACTTATGGATTCTGGTCTGATGAGGTCTTTAATCCATTTGCTCCACTTACTCCACTTCATATTTCTTTTTACCTTATCAAAGAATACGTGATCATAAATTTGTGTGTCAGAATATTCAAATCTATTTCATTGGTCTTTGATTCTGTCTTTATATAGTACAATGCTGTTTTAATTACTACCACTTTGTAGCACACTTTGAAGTTGGAAATCTACATTCTTATACTAACACTCATACAGGTTGGGGCAAATTTATCTATTAATGTTAATAGAAAAATTGCCCAATACTAACATTCATTTGCAAATTTAAACATAGCTAATATATGTCATAAATGTAGTAGCCCTTTGACCCTTAGCCTAATAGACACTTAATCCTGTCAAATACATTCAAGAGTAAACCTTGCCTAACACTTTCCTAAGTAAAGCTTGACTTAGATTTAATCATTAGCATCAATTGAAATACATCCTTATTCTATATATAATGCTTAACTATAAACATAAAAATCCTATACCTTAACTGAAACAGCTCCTAATACTATATTGATCATGAACTATAAACTAAACCACATCCCTGTAGGAACACACAATCACTCCTCAACCTAAATTTACCAGCTAGCCACAACTCAAAAAATTCCCATAATTCATTTTTATTTTCAAATGTGTGCAAGGTCAAACCAATGCCTCTCACAGAATGATTCCTTTAATCTAATTCAACATAAAATAATACACATATTATAATAACCAATAAAAAAATCTCAGCTTAAATCTGCCTTTTAGCCTCAGTTAGACAAATGCGCTATAATTAGATTTAATTTTTGTTTGTTTTTTGACTTTTTTTGGGTCACATCCTGTGATGCTCAGGGGTTATTCCTGGCTCTTCACTAAGGAATTACTCCTGGCGTTGCTCGGGGACCATATGGGATGCCAGGGACCGAACCCAGAACCCAGGTAGACCACATGCAGGCAAAAACCCTATTCACTGTGCTGTCACTCCAGGTCCTTAATTTTTAACTTTACACATAGCCAACCTTAAACCTTAACTCTAACGCCAGCCAAACTCAGGTGCTAATCCTCACTCAAACTTAAATAAATCCACATCCCAGCCCAGTATATATATATATATATATATATATATATATATATATATATATATATATATAATCCTATAGTAACCCATGCAAAAGCCTTGCCAAAAGTTACTATTGCCTCAAGGAAACAATCACCTTAATCCTTTTAGGGGCCAGAGTGAATGTACAGCGGGTAGGGTGTTTACCTTGCACGCTGCAGACCCGGGTTCAATCCTAGGCATCCCTGTGGTCCCCCAGCATGGCCAGGAGTAATTCCTGAGTGCACAGCCACAAGTAACTCCTGAGCATTGCCAGGTGTGACCCAAAAAAAGAAAAAAAATATAACTTTTATTTTAAACTTTAAAATCAGCGAAATTTATGTTTAACTCCAATCAATCCCTAGCCAATCCCTCTCCAAATTTTTAGCCTAATACATAGTTTTAACGGGACCCAAGTTATACTTAGTTAAATATTAGCCTTAATGAAATATTTAAATTATACGTTAATTTAAAAATTGATGAAATGTACAATAACTCTAAAAGCAACCTAACCTTAATCCATGCCAACTTAGTATTTATCCTATAGTCACTCAGGCCCAAGTCTCATCCCAAAGCTACCTGTTAGACTCTATTAAACAATTGTCCTTAATTTCCCTTTCATTTTCAAATTTCAATATGCTCTTAAACCACACCCTATCTATAAAGTGGCCCTAATCTAATGTAAACTATTGAAAATAACCTTTAAATCAATTTGAATAACTGACCTATATTTAACTTTCATTTTCAACTTTAAACCTAACCTATTTCTATAACAACACAGTAACCTTAATCCTCACTCAACCCTAATCCTATCCATATCCTTATTGTAACCTGGACATACGACTCAATCTAAACTTACTTATGCACTTAACTATTAGACTCAATTAAAATATTGTCCTATATTTAACTTTAAACTTAACCAAGTCTATTTCAGACCTCTAACTCAAACCTATCCCTAATCCAATCCTAATAAAGACTACATCCTTAACGGTATCCTAGCCACATGTTGACATTGCTGTCTTTCATTTTTAGAAGAGGTTCTCTAGTGACTCTTGTTAATTACATGTTTTTACTAATCATATATTTTTTTTGGTTTTGGTCTCATATTTGCTCTCATACCCAAGACTGGGTACCCTGGGATAAACCTAGAGCCAGATCCTGGCAAGCCACGGTGTATTCGATATGCCAAAAACAGTAACAATAATGGACCTCATTCCCAGTGAATGGGCGCTGAGCAAATCAGCGAACAACGGGAAGACAAGGGACAAGTGACCTGTGGTCTCATCTAGCTGTGTCTTCTTTCTTCTTCATTTAATTAGCAGCCAACTAATTTCCTATTCATTGAACTTTATTCATTTATTTATTTATTTATTTATTTATTTGTATTGTCTTTTTTTGGTCACAGGCAGGGACACTCAGGATCTGTATTCAGGAAATACTCCTGGAGGTGCTTGAGGAAACATAGGAAATGCTGGTATTGAACTCAGGTTCGCCTCATGCAATTCAAATGCCCTACCAGCTGTGCTATAGGTCTTCCCCTGAGCTTTATCTTTTTATTTATTTATTTTTTAAAACGAGTGTCATTTAAAATAAAAGAGTTAAAGAAAGAGCCATTACTGACTGGATCTCACAGGACATCAAAAGATCACTTGGCCACCAACCTACAAGATGGTCAGACTTCTTCGTCAAAACCCTGAATGAACGATTTGAGGCTCTTCATATTCCTGAAGCAACCAGATACCATTGGGCTACATTGGCATGTGATAGGGTCAAATGGAAATGTTACTGGCACCTAGGGAGCAAATCGATGAATAATGGGATGCCAAGTGATCAAGTGAAGTGATCAAAGAGAGATGATTGGGGTATGCAGAGAGATAGTACTGTTATTAAAACACATGTTTTGCATGAAAATTGCCCCCATTCAATCCCTTGTAATGCATACAGTTTCCAGAGCACTGAAAAGGGTCATTTTTATCCCGGGAGCACCTCAAATTATTGCCAAAACTCACAAAACTCCACAACAAAAGTAGAAACAAATTGATGGTATAGCTTTTTGAAAGATAAAATATGGTTACATTATTTTGAATCTTTACTGATGTATTTTAAAATAGTATATTCACACATAAAAATCCCCACCAAAGAAAGAAATTCTGCTAGCTGCTTCCTTCCATACTTCTGTTATTTTTTTCTATTATTTGTCTAATGTATAAAACTGTTACGCAATTTGATTGTTTCTGCTTCAGAAGTTCATTTCCATGTCTTCTAATCCCTCTAAGAATTATTTTTGTTTGTTTTTCATTTGGGGGCACACTGGGCTATTCTCAGTGCTGACTCCTGGCTCTGTTTCACAGGGATCATTCACTGAGTACTCAGGGTCCCATATAGGGTACCAGGGATTTAATTAGTCTGGGTGGGGTTTGTACGAGGCAATTGCACTAACCCCTGTACTATCTCTCCCTGCTCCAAAGAAATGGTTCTCAGGTTTTATTATATCAAATTTAAAAGGATACCTCAACAAATTGCTTATCTTGCAAATGGATTATCATATGGATTATCATACTTTAATTATGTTTTGAACACTTTAGGGTCACTCCACAATTATCCATTGTGGGTGCTTTAAATCAGCCCTCTGGATTTCAACAATATTTAGACTCAACATTTTAAATGGAGAATTAAGCATTTCCATAACAGCTTTTCCATTGCTCAAACCCTCATTCAGCTTCGGTTATGAATCCTGTATTATGTTCCATGCTTAAAATTTCGGTATGTCTTTACTAGGCTGATAGCAAAATCATGATAACATTTATCAGAATCACACTAGGCAATTATATCCCCTACTGGAACAGATATTACATGCTTAAGCATTTCTGTCATAAGCAAGCAGATTGTGTTGCCGTGCTTCTGATTTTTGGCTATAGTTCTGTTATAGTCAGCAGGAAACACAAGTTTAGGAGTTATGATAGTACTTTCCTTAACCGTGTTCAAGTCCCTATTGAATATATAGAAATTGTATTTATCTTCTTATTTGAAATTGTATAGATCATCAACGCAGCATGAATCTCAGTACCAACACATGAAAAACTTTTTACGGTGGGGGGGGTCACACCCTGTAATTTTCAGGGGCTGCTTCTGACTCTGCACTCAAGAATTACTCCTGGCGGTGCTGGGAGGACCCTATGGGATGCTTGGGATGGAACCCAGCTCCATCACATGCTGGTCACATGCAAGGCAAATGCCCTATCCCATGCACTATCTCTCCAGCCCCACAAGCACAATTCTGGAACCTCAGCTTTTATATAGATTATAAAATACACATTCTTAGCATTTAGTTAACTCAAATCCATAAAGTATCACTTGATCACTTGAATCCCGTTATTCACCGATTTGCTTGAGCGGGCTCCAGTAACATTTTCATTGGACCCTATCACGTGCCAATGTAGCCCAGTGGCATCTGGTTGATTCAGGAATATGAAGAGCCTCAAACCGTTCCTTCAGGGTCTTTACAAGGAAGTCTGACCATCTTGTAGGTGGGCGGCCACGTGATCTTTTGACGTCCCGTGGGATCCAGTTGGTAATGGCTCTAGTCCAGCGGTTGTCTCCAAATCACATTACATGTCCAGCCCATCTGATTTTCGATGCCTTGGCAAACGAGACAGCGTCCCTGATTCTGGAATAGCGACGGAGGTCAGAACTCCTGATTCCTTCTCTCACTTGAGTGAGGCGTGATATTCCAAGCATAGCTCTTTCGATGCCTCTCTGGGAGACCGAATAGCATTCTCATCCTGCTTTCGTAGGGCCCAAGTCTCTGAGGCGTATGTTAATGCAGGGAGAACGGTGGAGTCAAAGAGATGTGCCCGGAGCCGGAGGTTCTTTGTCCTTTTTAGCTGTTTCTTCGATGCCTTTGAAGGCACTCCATGCCGCTCTCTTCCTCCTGCGCAGCTCAGGTTTTAAGTCGTTCATCATGTTGATTTCTCGACCTAGGTACACATAACTGCTTTATCCATATAAGTATATATATATATATATTTAAAAATTGTGTTAGCATTAAATTGTTAATTTATATTGAATACATGATTTATATGTTTAATAAACTCAATTGTATAGATACACAAAATAAAAGTTGCTTACTTATCATATATTATTTATATTTTAGTTAAATTTAGAATGAAATGGTTTATTTTTACTTTATTTTATTTAAAAGAAACTTTCTAGAGCCAGAGAATTGAAGTAGTAGGTAAGGTGCTTTCCTGCGTGTACCCAGCCAAGGTTTGACCCTGGCATCCAAAGTGGACTCCAACGTCTTTCACAAGTAATCCCTAAGCACAACACCAGCAGTATATTCGAGCACAACTGGGAGTGCCCTCCAAAGAATTTGCTGTTATAAATGCATGTTTGTGTTGTAGTCTTAATAGTTAATTTTATTATTATTTACTTTTTAAAGTTTTTGCTATACCACTGTGAGCTCTGCAATATGATAGTTCATTTTAATTTTTTAAAACTCAATTCTTAAAATAGACAATTCAGCAACACCTTATGATCACTACCCTGCATACTCTTTCAGCTCATGGTGGAGCATTTTTAAGCACTATTTATTGTTCATATAAATCCATCCATTTTTTTCTAAATGTCAGTTATATCCTTGGTAAATTGCTTCATACTTTGAAAGTCTTATTGTCCTTGATCTCTTTCCTGAATTTTATATATATATATATATATATATATATATATATATATATATATATATATATATATAAGTGTCCTATTCCTAGTCTTTCTCCATGCTGTGTGAAATGTCACTACTGAACTCAATCATCTTCTGCTCTATGGTCTTATTTTGTTTCCTTTATAATTCTGCCATAAAGTCTTTCCTTCCTTTTTTCCTCCCTCCCATACTTCCTCCCATCCACCTCTCTTCCTTCTTTCATACCTCCCTTCCTTTTCCCCTTCTTTCCTTCCTTCTTCCTGCCTTTTCTCTGCCTCCTGCTATTTTGTCATTTCTCCTCTGATTTTTTCTAATATTTCTCCAGCCTTTATTTATGTCTCTATTTCTGTCTATCTGCCATTCATTTCCACTAAAGTAGTGGAATATAAAAATAAAGAGGAATATAAAAATAAAGAATATTATCTTTATTTTTATATTGCTCTCTTTTATTTTACTTTCTACTCTCATTATGTAGTTTTCAGAATTATAGAAACCATACTTGATACTTTAGCATATAATCTAAGTCAAGAAATTATTTTATCAGTATTTGAGGAATGGAAAATTAAAAAATAATTCCAACATTGGAATACTGCTGGTGGCATCTCTTCTATCCTTAATTTAAAAGGAAATATGTGGGGGAAAACTTGAAAAAATAAAAAATACTGAGAAAATATTAAGCAATAGTTCTGACCTCCATCACTGTTCCAGAGTCGGGGATGCTGACTCATTTGCCAAGTCATCGAAATCAGATGGGCTGGACATATAATGCGATTTGGAGACCACAGCTGGACTAGAGATGTTACCGACTGGATCCCACTGGATGTCAAAAGATTATGTGGCCACCCACCTACAAGATGGCCTGGCTTCTTCATCAAGACCCTGAATGAACGGTTTGAGGCTCTTCGTATTCCTGAAACAACCAGATGCCATTGGGCTACACTGGCACGTGATAGGGTCAAATGGGAATGTTACTGGCGCCCGCTAGAGGAAATCAATGAACAATGGGATATCTAGTAATCTAGTGAATAAATATTCATGGTCTATTTCTTATTTTGAACCAAGTTGAGTCTTCGCTATGATTTTTTTTTTCCTGTCAAGGAAGCTGCTTATGTAAAGGGCATAGGAAAAAAAATTAAAACATGCTAAATTTGAGGCACATTTTGTTTCTACAATCATTGATGCAATATGTGTCCTTTACTGAGGAATAATATGAGTCCATAATTGACAAAATTAATATAAAATTCTAAGTGAGCAAAATTATAAAGTGTATTCAAAAACAAGTTAAAATGAATAGATATATTTTTCTAGAATAGGGATAGAATTAACTAAGTAATGTTGCATGGAAGGAGCCAACTTATTTAATTGATGTTTGGGGTTAGTTACTCAACAACGAATATAGCAAAACAAATCTCTGGAATAATAGTCCATTTAATTTAGCACAGCAGGACTCCTGTTCCTTCAACCATGGCCAATTAATAATAATCTAACTGAGCAGGCTTCAAGATGGTTCTAGAAAGATAATAAATACTAACAAGGGACACAGTGTTTCGCCAATTTGTTGTTTATTAAAAGCTTTCCCTGAATCATATGGATTTATTATGTATTACATGATTATTATATTTGTTATAAATATCATTGTATTGTATGTTTTATGACATTTCTTCAATTTATAGAGTCCAGTAGCAAGTCATAATGTGTGATCTTTTTTTAAACTTTGAATTTAAATAGTTGTTATTTGCAAAAGTTATTGGTAGTTGTGTTCTAGGCATATCATGTTCTAGCACCAATTCTGCCACCAAAAATCAGCTTCTCTCCACCAGTGTTCCTTTTTTCTCCCTTATCCAATCCAGCTACCATGACAGGCATATTGTAAAGTTTTGTGGCTGGAGTTTGGATTTTGACATTTTTGTACACTGTCTTAAGTATGAGTCTCATTGACCACTTCATCCTCTGATCCATTCTTTCCATAAAAATGTTGGTTGACAGGCCTAGTTAGCTTGGGAGCTTTGCTGTTTTATCCTCTCACGGCTTAGTCTATTTATATGCTCTTAAGCCAGGGTTCATGCTAAGGAGATCTCTCTTCTATGTAAATACTGATGGAGGGTGTGGCAGTTACAGAAGTCACCTTGACTCTGAATGAGTAACTTCTGGCTTATTACTATTACAACTACTAAGACATCTATATTATGTAAATTGGGCACAGCTCCTCTTCATACCCACTGCACCTTTTGTGTGATAGAATTTACCAGGAGACTATCACCCTGGATATGTTGAAAATAATGTTTAAGATTATAATCATACTAGTTTTTCCTCAAGCAGGAAAGTGTGACCCTTTCAGTATACAGAGAACACGATACTCGGGAATCGCCCTGGTGTAGACACTAAATAAGAATGACCTTGTGGGTACCATCTAGATTACATGAAACCCTCTCTCTTCAGTGTTTTACCTAAGAGATGATCTCTGAAGAAGGGATTAGTCCTTGGCATAATCCTTTGTTTATACTTGTACTAGGGTGTGCCACCACCCTTCTACACTCTTCTACTATCTAGAAGCTGTTTAGGGTTCTTTGTTGACAGGACCCTCCCTGAAGTTAGGATTACTTTGGTGTACGTAAGGGGACTGACTTGAGGTACTGCTCTCTCTTTCGGTAGGACTCCTCTCTGGTAGGATCTCTCTTTTGGGTGGGAGACTTAGGCTCTCTTGTATGGTCTAAGTTCTGACCAGAGCTAGAGTTCTTTCATTATTATATTGGATTGTGGTGGTAGAGCTTTTGTACTATTAAAAGCCTTTTTTGGAACTGCACTGGACTCGTGAGTTTTCATCCATTCCCCATTGGCCTTGGAGGTAGATAGAAGAGAACTTTTGTCCTGATACTGTTGGAGACCCCAGCAGCTCCCTGCCAATAAAATATGACCTTTTTTTTTTGTATTGACTTGTAGCTGGCTACTTTCTCTGTTGTTTATAGGAAAATTTTTGTGGACTTTTTAGGTTTGTATGTTATCTAAAGCAGTGGTAATTTGACTTCTAATCTAATTCAGATTCTTCTCATTTGCTTCTCTTAATTAAATTTATATATCTATTTATATATCCATTTATATACCTTCTATTTAATATAGTACTATATTAAATAGAAGTGGAAAGTGTCCATCCTTCCCTTGGACTTGATCTAAGAGAGAATGCTTCAAAGTATTGTAGTTTTTGTATAGGGGATGGGTTGAAGTCCCCAACAGTATCAGGGAACATGTTCCCTTTTACTTCAAGAGCCGGTTTGCAGTTGCACATAACTACAAGTTCAGCATAATAATTAAACAAACTCCTCTGCTACAATCCAAGTTGATAGGATATCCCAGACATGTGACTGATGATCATATTTTACTGATCAATATCTGCCCTGAAGTTGGAGATGTCTCCCAAAACTGTCTTTGTCGATCTGTGCCAAAGGTCCAAGGCATCTTCCTTTCTGGGCCAAACTTTGCAAAATCAAAGACCGGTATTAATATGTAAATCTCCAGATAATCACACCTACCCCAGGTCTAGTAAAATGCTAATCGATAGGGCCTCATTTCTCTAATATACCAATAGGTCTTAGGTCTTATGAAAAACACTGTGGAAAGGGTTGGCATAGGAATTATACTTAGGAACAAAAGGCACCTCAGGATAAATATACATGGGGAACTCATATTACAATTTCATACTACAAACTCCATGCAACTTGTATGGCTATCTCCAAATATCCACAAGGTCCATGATTGTTCTATTGTCATTCAAATAATGTAGATGCTCTGCTCTCTGTTTTACTGAAATGGTCATGTTCACCTATCTGAGGCAGATCATCATGACCTCTCCTTTAATCTTTACAGAGCTGAATTCAAAGGGTGGTCCCAAGGTAGCCAAGGTAGTTTCCTCCTGGTATATTTCTAGTCCCAAGAAGGGAAACAGTAAGGAATAAAAGGACCGGTGAGCAATCTAGATAGCGTTGGATTCATAATAGAAATTATAAAAGTATTCTAATCGTTATCAAAATCAAACTGCCTTCTCTTTTTCTACCCTCAATTTCCTATTGTAATTGGCAGGAGGGAGGGAGCCTGGGCCTTGGGCAATGCAAATCACTTTAAGCTGCAAAGACCCAGAACCCCTTATGGAGGCAACAATTTGTGCATATTCTTTTTCAGAGTTAACTTCTGCTTTCATTGCTTTTTTGGCCTAAAAATAGTGTCTTGTATTATTTCCATATTTATAAATTTATGTATGAATAATATCCTAGCATTTGATCTATCCTGGATACCATTATACATGCACTAGAAAAGTCTGTGCATTCAGCTCTTTGAGGGTGGAGTGTCCAGTATTGATCCAATAAACCCAATTCATCTAAATCCTTATCTAGGGCTCTTGTCTCTCTACTAATATTCGGTCTAGTTCATCTGTTTAGTATCAAAATTGGAGTGGGAACTTTCCTACTATCATTATATTTCTGTCGGCATGTCTCTTTAGATTTCCAAGCAGAAACTTTGAAAATTTTGCTAAGCATTTATTTGGTGCAAAAATGTTGATTCCAGTTAGCAATTCTTGACCCATTGTCCCCTTGCCAGTAAGTTGTTGCCATCCCTTCTAATTGATTCCTTCAATTAGTAACACTAAGCAATAATTTAATTAGTAATAGTAAGCACTAATTGTGAATTAAAGAAATTACCACATTGAGTATTGCTATTTGGTCTGACTTCTGTCCAAGATGATCTGAGATGATCTGACATCTGACCAAGATGTTCCTTTATATTGGCTTATATGATTGTTTTCCATCCTTTCACTCTGAATTTTTATTTTTTTCTATGAGTCTAGGTTTATTCCCTATAGGCAGCAAATCAATGTCCTTCCCTGATTCATTCAGGTGGTCTGTGCCTCTTTATAGATGAGTTTAGTCCATTAATATTAAGATGACGGATTGATATATAAAGTTGTGTTGACATTTTTGTGTATGTAAGTGTAGAATTAAGTTATTTCTGCAACTGTCTGCTTTTTGGATGTGGCCTTTTGATAATTGTTGCAAAATTTTGTTTGTCACAACTCTGTCACAAATGCTGCCAACACTTTATAAGGTTCTTTATCGCACCCTCAATTCTAAATGAAAACTTTGCAAGGCAGTGGGTTCTAAGTTGGAAGGGTTTGTTTTTTTTAAAGTGATAGTAAAGTCTTTATTTATTTATTTATTTGTTTGTTTGTTTGTTTGTTTGTTTGTTTTCTTTTTTGGGTCACACCCGGCAATGCTCAGGGGTTTCTCCTGGCTCTGCCCCTCAGGAATTACTCCTGGCTGTGCTCAGGGGACCATATGGGATGCCAGGGATCAAACTCAGGCAGGCATGGGCTGGCAGCATGCAAGGCAAATGCCCTACCCGCTGGGCTATCGCTCCCGGCCTGGAAGGTTTTTTTTTTTAAATTCAGTATCTCGAATAAGTCATTCCACTTTCATCTTGCTAATATAATAATGCATGTTCTCTCTTGAGTCTGACATTGTTTCCCTGGTTTTTAAGGATTTTTTTCTTTAGTTTAAGTTTTCAGTAGTTGTCTTTGTCTTTGCCATTTTGATTATTATGTGTCTTGGTGTTGTTTGGTTTGTGTCTATTTTGTTTGGTATTTTTTGAACCTCTTGAATCTGTATAAAAGTCTCTATCCAAACTGGAAGTTTCCGGTTAAATTTTTTCTTTCATCAGTAATTTTCCACTGACTCTTTCTCCTATCCTTCTGCTTTTACCACAGTTCAAAGACTATTATCCCTCTTCATACTTTCTATGAAGAATTTTATGACAGCTGCCAAAGAGATTGTCAGTGTGCTAAACCTTTTCTGGAAAATATAGTTCTCAATTGTTGTAAAGGGATGACCAGATTCCATATATATTTTACAGCTTTAAAGACAGGGCCAGAGTTATCTTGGCTATGATACCAGCACATTCTTTTAGACATTTTTCTATCTCTTTCTCTTTCTCTCTCTCCTCTCTCTCTCTCTCTTCTCTCTCTCATTCTTTTTTTAAGGTCATACCCAGTGGTTCTCAGGGCTGCTTCAGGATTCATAGAGGTGCTCAGAAAACTATTTCAGAGCTGGGGATGAAAGCTGGTAATCCAAGTGACATACACAAACCTTTCTTTTCTGTACTATATGTCCAGCTTTATTCTTTTTTGCTACATACTGCACATAATTTAAATTTTGTATCACTTTGTTCAACACAATCTGTTTATTCTCATTTATTCCAGTCCATGATTTGAGTTCTGCTTATTTCCAGTGATATTTTATAGAGTAGTTCAGGTTTCTAAAATTATTTCAAAATAGAGTGCCTCTGTAACTCCATTCTATTGAGGGAGTTGTTATTTCTTGCAAAGCTCATGTCTTATTATAAAAGTTATTTAAAAAAAAGCTTTAGCAGATGCAAACACAACTATAATAGTCATACCTAGTTATATAAAATGTTGATTTCAAAAAGAGTAAGAGAGGGTTGTATTAGCAACATCGCATATTATCAGAACTCTAGTTTACAGCAGTCTTTGAACTGTTACACTTCCAGAGGCATAAATATCAAAAATCACTGGTTTGCAACAGTGTATTTAAGGTGCTCATTCTACACTTGTGTAGGGATCTTGCATGTTTTCAGGTGCTAAAAGAGAAAATTGAATGACTTTCCTTCCTGTAGATTGTTCATATTTATTCAAATTTCCAGGAAGGCTATATTGTTTCTTTACATTTTACTTCCTTATTCCTACTTATATTCCCTTGTTTGTTCTGATAACTCAGATACAGAAAAAAAGATTTCCTTGAAGGGATAAAGGAATAAGTCCCTTACTAGACTTGGCTTAATTATTCTGGACTTCTGTTTTTTTCTTTCTTTTTTTTTTGCTAAATAACATATAAATTACACACAAATGAGATTTTTATTTTCTGCATTTCACTATACTTTGTGTTGGCAAGGACTACCCTTTTATTTACTTATTTACTAGCTTATTGACTTTTTATTTTTTGGCTTCTTGGGTCACACCCAGTGGTGCTCAGGGATTACTCCTGGCAGTGCTCTGGTGGACCTTATGGGATGCTAGGGATTGAATCCAGTTCTGCTACGTGCAATGCAAATGCCCTTCCCACTGTATCTTACTTTTAGCCCCTGATTTTTTAAAGTAAAAAAATTCACTTAAAAATAAAATTTACAACTCCTTATAAAGTCTTCATACTTTGGTGAAAAATATAATATATGCTTATGTGATTATTAATATTGAATCTTATATGTGGCTGGCAAGAAAAGTGAACAGGTACAGTTGTTAAATTTTGATGATCACCTGTAGAAGACATGTCTGTGGCAACAATGTAGAGAGAGGCAGTTCATAGGTTGCATTTATTTGCTCAAACAAATAAATTTTATCTTTTATTTTATCTCCTTTCTTTTATAGAGCTTCTGATTTATTTTACTGTTTATAATTTAGTTGTTTGCCATGCTAATTTTCTCGCCAATGAAAGATAACTAATACTCTACTGTTCCTTTACTACTTCTACTTCTAATTGCTTTATATCACCATGGCTGCAGAAGTAGTGGACCGTAGGTTTATGTCTCTGAGGTCAAACTGACTACTTTAAGTCGAATAAATGCTGATGATTACCAACGGCTAGTTGGACAAATTACTTAATCTCTATACTTTAAGATCCCTTTATGTAAAAGTAAAACAATAGGGGCCAGTGCAATAGTACACCTCAGCAGGCCATTTTCCTTGCACATGGCTAACCAGGGTTAGTTCATTGGTACCAAGTACAGTCCTTCGTGAGTCCACCAGGTGTGACCCCTGAGTGCAGAGCCAATTGTGATTACTGAAAACCACAAGGAATAACCCAGGAGACCAACACAATAGTGTAAATAATACCTTTCTCAATTATTGGAAGCATTGAAAGTTGCAATGTTTATAAAACACAGACTATTTAACAAATATCCATTTTTTTTTTTTTTGGTTTTGGGCTATATCCAGCAATGCTCGGAGGTCATTCTTGGCTCTGCTTTAAGAAACTACTCCAGGTAATGCTCAGAAGACACACTGTGATGCTGTGAATAGAACCCAAGTCAGCTACACACAAGACAATGCTCTACCTGCTATATTATTGCTTTGGCTCCATGACATATCATTTTTTAAATTATTTATTATGCAATAAAATGCTAATTCCAAGTATACATATTTTTTGCTACTTTCAAGTGAAATTTAAATGCCCCCCTATAATTCTCCTTTTCACTGTTTTTTTATTCTTATTTGAAATTTTATTTATTTTAGACTACAATACTTATAATATTATTAGTAAAGGCTTTGCATAGGTATAATTCTAAGAACACAGCCATCACTAATGTATCCACTCTCCGATCCCAAGGGCCCCAACATCTGTCCTTTTTATGCCACTACTCCCAAAGTCATTGATTGTTACATCGGTGCACACCTTTAAGTCATACGTTTGAGATATTATTCTATCCAGTTCCGTCTGACTAAGGAAGGAAGGTCACTCATTATGAATTTTCTAGTTACATTTGTTTTTTGCAAATTGTAAACCTGTGTTATTTCTTAGAGTTGCATGCTATTTCATTTTGTTTGTGTATATATGCACATATACGTGCAATATATAAGTTGTGATATATATATATATATATATATATCGCTATTCATTCATCTGTAGTTGTGGGTTTGATTTGTTCCCATATTTTGACTGTTGCACTAAGTATAGCAATTGGCATATGTGTACATGTATCCTCTCAAATTAAAGGGTTGTGTGTGTATGTGTGTGTGTGTTAGTGGTGTTTGTATCTGTTTCTGAAAGTCTGTATTTGTGATTTGCATTTGTCTGTGTGTGTGTTTTGGGGATTGCTGCCAATAAGTTATATTGCTGGGTCATAGGGGAATTCTATTCCTTTTTCTTTTTTTTAAAGAGAAAGCACCAATTGCTTTCTATAGAGATTGAATCAGGAATCATTTCTACCAATAATGGATGAAGGTTCCTTTCTTATTACAACCCCAGCAACACAGGCTATTTACAACTTATTTTATATGTGTGATACTCACAAGCGTGAGATGATATTTTGCTGTTGTCTTAATTCGTGTTTCCTTAATTATGTGTGAAAAGATAACATCTTTCCCCCTCCATAATACCATGAAGTTTAAAAATAAAAACTGCATTACTACTCCTGTTATTTATGTCTCTTTAAATTGGTCCTTTTAGCTCTCTTAGCTATAATTCTGTTTCCCTATTATACTATGTCTGCATTATGCTTTTTGTGACTAATCTCTTGACTCTTGAATGCTGCCTTTCAAGAATTTATATGAGAACAAACTAACATGTCATTTATTTTCAGGAAATATTCACTAGAACTGTTTTGAAAGCTTTGTTGCCCTGGGTTACTCATTGAAACTCTGACAATCAACCCTCCTGATTCCATTCTTTCTTCATCTTTGAATTTTCTCTTACTGAGAACCGTCCAAACGTGAAGTAGAACATTCTGAAGGATAATGCACCAGATTAGATTCTGGGAGATTTGGGACTAGTTCTTAGCGCTGGGTTAATTACTTATTTGAAAAAAAAAGCCAAATAATGTAGTTTTTCTTGACCCTAAGAGCTCCAGCTACTAAATGTGAGACTTGGCTCAGTAAATTATTTTTCTTTGTGAACATAGAAATAATAGGGAATGGGTGTCAGTATGTTTCTGTTAATAAGATTCATTGAATGCCTGTAGAGCATACACATGCTCAACACATAATGTCCTTTTGTAATACCATATCCCAGTTGGATTTGTGTTGTCATTTTTTTTAAAAGAAGCAATGGAAACAAATACAAATGCAGCCCTAATTAAAATATTTATTTAGAAATGATTTTGATATTTTTAATGATCAAAGTTATTTCCTTTAATTGCCCATTTAATGTGTTCATTCAAGTGTTTATTCAATGCACTGCAAGTTAAAATGTGTTTTGATAACTATAGAGCAATAAAACAATTCATCAATTCAAGTGTTCTTATAATATCATGAGTTTATACGCATCATGCAACACTGAGGAAGAAAAAAGAGGACCTAAATATATTTTATGATATTTCCATTCATTTTGCAATGTATTTAATTTATATCTCCATTCTCACAGAAATTTCCTAAATCAAGGTTTTGAGAATTTCTGAAATAACATTTTAATTTCAAAATAAAAGATATCTTCTTTGCTTATTGTCAAAAAAACCGCTGAGTTTGAATTTTCTTTCAGATAAATCTAAGCAGTTCACAAATTTCTCAAATTGATAAATAACTACTACCTTGCATAAATGAAAACTTAGATGAATAACACTTCTTCCCAACATGCTTCAGAAAACAGAAAAAGGAGGCCACATTTCCAAAATTTATTAAATTTAGGTCATTTATTTAGTATGCTTAGGAAGTAATACCAACCATTCCTGTCAGGTGGTTATTGTATGGTTGCAACAAATGAATCTGTTTAATCCTAATTCAAAGTAACAATTCAATTCTTTAAAATTATAAATTCTAAAAAAAGAATTACTGCCTCAGTTAATAGACTGTAAGCAGTGATATGTGACACTTTATTTTTAACTTTTTAAGAAGTGAGATGCAAGTTCCTTATGTCAAAAATTGCTTTTGACTTGCTTTTTTTTTTTGGTTTTTCGTCCATTGTCTACTCTAAGTCCTTAAATCCTCCTAGACAAATGAACATGTAACTCCTATATTTTGTGTAATTTTCATTGTTCCATTAGGGAAAAAAAGGAATGTAAAATTGCTTGTTTTCTTTTTAAACACACTTCAAAATCCTCCTTGTTTCACTTATTGCAGTAAATGAAAATTTACCAAACAATGTGGCAAAGACAAATCTTTCAGCAGCAAAGGAATGTCTCTAGGGCTCCTCATAAAGTGAGAACAAAGTGCCTCAGCCCTATTTGAAGCTGGTTAATAAGACACAAATGTAATAAGCTTCATTGCATCTAACTTCAGAAAAAGCAAATATCTTCAAATGTGAAGCTTGGATTATTGCCTCTGAGTTTGTTTAGGCAGTCAGAGCAGCACAGCTCATTCAGAGCCTACAAATTGCTTTTGTTAGTGGTAAAACAACATACAATAAAGTTAGATGTCCTGGTGCTTTATTGACTCATAATCAAGTAGACATTCAAATACTTTTTGTATTCTTCTAATGACTCAAATATTTTAATTTTTTTTCAAAATAACAGCCACTTTCTCTACTTTAGGTGTTATTAATATAATTTAATTCTACTGATTTTTTATAAAGCTTTAGGTAAGTTTTTCAATTCCATAGTTTGTAGTGAATTTTAGCACTATTAAAATAAGCATTTATTTCTCTATGTACTAAATGGCTTTTAGTGTCCTTAAATTCATGGTTTTAAATTTGACAATTATATCCTGATGATAGTAAGAAAAACATACAAATTATTCATTGTTAACATGAATTTCAAAATATGTCATTATAGCATTCTTCATTTATGCATTTTGCTATATATTATAAATAATATATACTCACCAAACCTATCCTATACACAACTACATAATTCTCTTGCTTTATTTTATATACATTTAATTAAATACAATTTAAAAATAAACATGCACCTTATTTTTTTATTGCAACTTAGGTGACATTACAATAATGGGAATGTTTGTGTTATTGACACACAAATTTGCTGCACCACAGAGATTGACAGTTTTTGTTTATTTATCAAAACACAAATACATATGTTTCAATTAAATTTCAACTTATATAAAATTAAATATTTATTTTAATAAAACATAAATATGAATTGTATTATATGGGGAAGCGCTGAGGCACCCCGCACAAAATCCGGGATCAGGATCAGGGATCCCCTTCTGTTTCGGGGATCAGCGGCAGACCGACAGAGAAAGAGGCAAGAATCTGGCGAAGTTTCAAAATGCTTTACTTAACAGAAGTTCTGGCATACATATCAGCAATAGGAAAAACCCTGAACTTAGGGTTCCCGCTGGGCCGTGGCCAAGTGTAGGTCAAGATGGCTGCCACATGTGTTTAAGCCTCCCCTCCCCTCCCCGCCCATCAGAGAGGAGACAATGAAGAGGCACCAGCAGAGAAGAGGAAAAAACGGGAGAGAGGAAGCAGGTTGGTTTTATATCTCTGCAACCCAGACCTCTCACTTCAATGGAAAGACATTAGGGTTAAATTCCCTCAGGTAGTTTCTTCTTCCAGGACCTCACCTAGGCCCTTTGAGATGTTAATGTTGCCAAGCCAAGATCTGCCTTGGTAGTGCCCCCTGCAGGGTAGAGTGGAGGAGTGACTTCTGAGATGAACTGTATCTCAGAATACAAAGGCATGCATCTGTACTAAAAAATATACTATAGCGAATTAAATATTTCTCCAAGCCTTCACAAAAGTCTTTACTTATGGTTGTTCTGTATATCAGCTTTGAGTTATCAGAGAGCCATGCTTGCTTGCTTGGAGGCAAATAGCATTTTGCTCTGGTCTAATTACTTAGAGATCCAATGTGGCCACGCAGAAATACCTGTAAGATCTAGCTAGTCCCACGGTGATTGTGGCAGCATGAGTGAATATTTATACCAGCCAGTATAGAATACATGGTCAGATAAACTGCCACATTCAAACTGTCCTCCTCCTATCTACCAAGTGGCCTGAAGGAGGAAACTCCAGGCCAGATGCAGAGGCTCTGGGGTGGCAGTTTTCTGCAACAATATTTTAAAAAAAGACATTGGCAATATTTCTAGTTATTTAATTTTCTCTGTGAATACATTAAGATTTAAATGAAATCAGTAAACACATCAGCAGAAAAACAAATATGTGGACTGTCCATGTTTTGAGATATCCAGGGCTCACAAGTAAGCACACAGGCTAGTGATGGATTCATATACTGTCACTAAAATGTGTACTCCTATATCTTTTAAAGTTATATACAAAAAAAGCATTAGATTTTGGTTAAATCACTATATCACTGTCTTCCCGTTCATCATTGATTTGCTTGAGCGGACACCAGTAACATCTCCATATGTCCTGTCTCATGCTAGTAGAGCCCAAGGGCACCTGCTTACTCCAGGAACATAAAGAGTCTCAAACCATTCCATCAGGTCATGGGAATGAGGTCTATAATTGTTACTGGTATCTGGCATATCAAATACGACACGGGTGCAGGCTCTGCCGTGCGGGTAGCAAACTCTTGTAGTCATCTCAAAATCCAGCATCTATGATGAACCGTGCAGGCCACAAGTGGCCGTGCCGAAGCTGTGATAGACTGGTCTGCTGGGTGGGGTTCTGACTAGGGGGAAGTCCAGATGTGGAAAATGGAGGTCCTCATGGAGTGAGGGGTCGCCTGGCTTGTTGTGAGGGTCTGCTAGGGTGGCAGGTCAGAGCTAGAACCTGCCATCCTTCCCGGGCACCTCATGAGCGGCTGGGCACAGTGAGAGTCAGTAGCAGCTCTTCCCCGTGGCTGTCTCTGGATCAGCATACCTGGGCCGGATTAAAAAAAGACTGCAGCAGGGTGGATCTCGATGAGCTGGGCTGTGATAGGCTGGTCTGCTGGGTGGAGTTCTGACAAGGGGGACATCGGATGTGGAAAATGAAGGTCCTCATGGAGTGGGGGAGTTGTCTGGCTTGTTGTGAGGCTCTGCTGGGGTGACAGGCCAGGGGCTAGAACCTGCCATCCCTCCCGGCACCTCATGAGCGGCTGGGCACAGTGAGAGTCAGTAGAAGCTCTGCCCCATGGCTGTCTCTTTTGGTTAAATAAAATCATTAAAACTTTGATAGCAGGCCTAAATCCATAAGGTCTACAGAGTAAAACACAGGTGTCTCTATGACACTGAAGCTAAAAACATCTTCAAGGATAAAATATCACTCATCAAGCAAGTGGAAAAAATAATAAATGGGACTACATTAAGCTAAGAATTCTTTTTTTTTTTTTTTTTGCTTTTTGGGTCACACCCGCGGCGATGCTCAGGGGTTTGTCCTGGCTCTGCACTCAGGAATAACTCCTGGCGGTGCTCAGGGGACCATATGGGATGCTGGGGATCGAACCCGGGCCGGCACAGGCGCCGCGTGCAAGGCAAGGCAACCGCCCTACCCTGCTGGGCTATCGCTCCGGCCCCCAGCTAAGAATTCTTATGAAAAACTATTGTCTTCCCAAAGTCCCCACCCCACTATAAAATTTAAACATAAAACAGTGAGTTTGTTTTATAGTTTGTTACAATAATGCTAAAAATTATTCAGAGAGTCCATATTACGTTAACACAGCACCACCCAAGTATATGGGACCCTTAACTGAAATTCTTTTTTTTAAATTTATTTTTATTATAACACCATGAGATATACAATTATTAAACTGCTCCTGATTGGGCTTCAGTCATCAGTGTTCCAGCACCCATCCCTCCACCAGTGCACATTTTCCACCACCAATGTCCCCAGATTCCCTCTCTCCTCTCTCCCCTAACCTGTCTTTATGGCAGACACTTTACCCCTCTTCTCTCTCTCGTGCTCTCTCTCTTTCCCTCACTCTCTCTTTCTCTCTTTCCTAGCTTATCATACACATTGTGGCTTGCAATACATACATTTAGGTAACCAAAGTTCTTATGTCTGTTCCCATCCACCTCATCATTCCCCCAACTCCCAGCACTGTACATTACTTAACTAGAATTCCCATTTTGGTAATCCAAGGCAAGAGGTTTCATTGATGGATTGTGGAGGGAGGGGGGTTGAGGCCACAGCCACTAGTACTCAGGGATTACTACTACTTCTGTGTTCAGGAAATGTTCCTGACCACATCAGGGGGTGCTATGGACATCAAGAGATCAAACCAGATTTGGAGAGGCAAGCATCTTCTTGATAGACATTGAGCTGCTGCAGAAAAAATAAATATTTCTAATTTTCTGAAAGCATTCAGTAGATAGCAAAGGTCATCGCTTTTCCTCTTTCTTTTTTCCTGGGAAAATGTCTCAGCATTTAGTAATGCAGTTTTTTTTTTTCTGTGTAAAGTTAATCCAGACACACGCATCTGAATTGTTGGTAAGTAAATAGGTCTAAGAAAAAGAAAGAAAGAAAGAAAGAAAGAAAGAAAGAAAGAAAAAGAAAGAAAGAAAGAAAGAAAGAAAGAAAGAAAAGAAAGAAAGAAAGAAAGAAAGAAAGAAAGAAAGAAAAAGAAAGAAAGAAAGAAAGAAAGAAAGAAAGAAAGAAAGAAAGAAAAGAAAGGAAGAAAGGAAGAAAGGAAGAAAAGAAAGAAAGAAACAAAGAAAGAAACAAAGAAAGAAACAAAGAAAGAAACAAAGAAAGAAAGGTGCCAGAAGGATAGGGCTGTGCCTTAGGGAGTTTTCTTGCACATGTCTGACCCTGGATTGATCTTTAGCAGTGCACACAGTCCTCCAAATACCACTCAGAGTAAGCCCTGAGCAATGCCACTCATAGATCAAACTTATATACATCCATTAAAGAAGGAATGGATTGATTACAAAGGGCTGAAGTAGTAATAAATAATACATAAGCAAAGAATGCTAATTATATAAATATATCAGTCAACTAATATGGCTATATATTGTTATTCAGCACATGCTAATTGTCACTATAATTTAAGTGGAAAAGATAGGTTTAGAAAAGTGAATAAACCACTGAACCATGGAGTGGATTCAGCCTTGAGGAAATTTCAAAAAAGCAAAAGGACAAATTGCTCCTGAGTGCCTAAAAGAACACAGCCTGGTATTTCATCAGTAAAAATCATTTGTTTTCCAAAAATGGAAGCTAATCATAAAAATAAAATTGAAATAGATTCATTGTCACTGAGATCATAATATTTTGCAGCAATAAATTGCTAATACATGCCATTAACTAAACCAAACACTCATAAGGTGAATAAATACGTTTGGAAAAATTTTAAAATAGTTTTATAATTATATAATAATATAAATTAAATAATAAATAAATAAAAATAAAAATCTGAAACAGTTTATGTCTGGGGCCTGGGTGATAGTACAGGAGGTAAGCTCAGGCTTAGCATGTGTGTGACCACAATTTCAGTTCCCCGCACTCCACATAACACCTTCAAACACTGCTATACAAGGGTCTGAGAAGTAGTACATGGAGCTTGAGCAGGCTATCATTCAGAGAGCGTAGATTTGAACTGCTGTCTGCATGAGCTTTACTGGGGTGTGGAGCCTATTAAAAAACATACACGCACACACACACACACACACACACTCTTATGTGGAGATGTCTTACACATCGAAGTGTAATCAACTATGCATTGGTGAAGATTCAATCACCCCAAATTTTATTTATTTTATTTATTTTATTTATATTTATTTATTTATTTATTTATTCATTCGTTTGTTTGTTTGTTTGTTTGCTTTTGGATCACACCCGGTGATGCTCAGGGGTTACTCCTGGCTCTGCACTCAGGAATTACTCCTAGCGGTGCTCGGGGACCATATAGGATGCCAGGGATCTAACCCGGGCCAGCACAGGCCAGCCTCATGCAAGGCAAACGCCCTACCCGCTGGGCTATTGCTCCGGCCCCCACCCCAAATTTTAATCTCAGTCCCATTTAATGCAATTATTTCACTACAGACAATTTTTTGACTCACAGATCGCGAGATTTCTTTTTTTTAAGTATTTTATTATACCACCGTGAGATATACAAATAAAAAGATATACAATTAAAAAGTTCATATTTGGGTTTTGGTCATACAGTGTTCCAGCACCCGTCCCTCCACCAGTGCCCATCTCCCACCACCAACATCCCCGGTTCCCTCCTCCCTGACCCAGCCCCCTCCATGGCAGGTTCTTTATTTCCTTCCCTTTCTCTCTCTTTCTCTTTTCCTTCCCTTCCAGACTATGGATTACAGAACATACATTAAGAGGTTGTCATGTGTATCCTTTTGCCTCTATTTAATGCTCAGTTCTAGGTTGGCATTAGTACCCTCGACAATTATTAGCACACTGTTCCATTTTCTGTCTTACCTAACCTCTGACTCCCACACGTTTGTGATAATTTCCACTTTTGACAAGACCTCCTGATATATGTTTCACTTGACCTTGGATATTGGTATCATAATATGTACATATATATTTATGCCATGCAAATAAATGCAGTCATTCTGTATCTGTCTCTCTCCTTCTGCTTCGCTCAACATAATCTTCTCCATGTCCATCCATTTATAGGCAAATTTTATAACTTCATTTTTCCTAACAGCTGCATAGTATTCCATTGTGTAGATGTACTTTTTTTTA